>CM059791.1:2598411-2823411 GCA_030435695.1 Brachymystax lenok tsinlingensis | reverse complement strand
CACACACACACACACAAACAGACACACACACACAGACACACACATGCACACACGGGTGCACACGGACACAGACACACACACACAAACAGACACACACATGCACACAGACACACGCACAAACAGACACACACATACATACATGCACGCACACACACACACGTGCACGCGCACAGACAGACACACAGACAGCCTGAAAAACAACCCCACCCCAGCATAACCCACTGACTACACTAAGGGTCGCTCTGCGTCGTCAGTAGAGACTCAAGCCAAAGTGGACACTGGGCCCTGCTTGCAGGACTAGGAACGGATCTGAGTACAGCCTGTAAACCCTATCTATTTATCCTGTGTTAACTAAACTCCTGTCAGGTTAATACCAGGCACTAGGGTGGGTGATGGACTGACACACACACACCGTAAGAACCCCCCAGTGTCTGCCTCATTCATTGTCAGAGTTAACAAAGGACAGTAGAGCAGTGCAACAGCTGGCCTCCGTAGGCTCTATAGAGGTTCCATTAAAACCCTGTCTGATACTCCAGCTGATGTTCCAGTCACACTACAATGTGAGGACAGCACAGGAGAGGAGGGGACCACAAGGGCAAACATACACCCTCCTTCTGATTCTCCATCCTGGTCACATCACCCTCCTGGTCTTCTTATTCTCCATCCTGGTCACATCACCCTCCTGGTCTTCTTATTCTCCATCCTGGTCACATCACCCTCCTGGTCTTCTGATTCTCCATCCTGGTCACATCACCCTGCTGGTCTTCTGATTCTCAAATCAAATCAAATTGTATTTGTCACATACACATGGTTAGCAGATGTGCAAGCGAAATGCTTGTGCTTCTAGTTCCGACCATGCAGTAGTATCTAACAAGTAATCTAACAAATTCACAATGACTACATTATACAAGAGTAAAGGAATGAATACGAGTATGTACATATAAATATATGGATGAGCGATGGCTGACTGGCATAGGCAAGATTCAGTAGATGGTATAGAGTACAGTATATACATATGAGATGAGTAATGTAGGATATGTAAACATTATATAAGTGGCATCATTTAAAGTGGCATCATTTAAAGTGGCACTTATTCCATCCGATTATAATTATTAAAGTGGCTAGAGATTTGAGTCGATGGCCGAACGGCATAGGCAAGATTCAGTAGATGGTATAGAGTACAGTGTATACATTTGATATGAGTAATGTCGGATATGTAAACATTATATACAAAATTGGTTAAAGTGGCTAGTGATACATTTGTTATCCAATTTTCAATAATTTAAAGTGGCTAGAGATTTAAGTCAGTATGTCTAAATGGATATACAGGTCTGAATCTAAATGGATTTGCAGGTCTGAATCTAAATGGATTTACAAGTCTGAATCTAAATGGATTTACAGGTCTGAATCTAAATGGATTTACAAGTCTGAATCTAAATGGATTTACAGCTCTGAATCTAAATGGATTTATAGGTCTGAATCTAAATGGATTTACAGGTCTGAATCTAAATGGATTTACAGCTCTGAATCTAAATGGATTTATAGGTCTGAATCTAAATGGATTTACAGGTCTGAATCTAAATGGATTTACAGCTCTGAATCTAAATAGATTTACAGGTCTGAATCTAAATAGATTTACAGGTCTGAATCTAAATTGATTTACAGGTCTGAATCTAAATGGATTTAAAGGCAGACCAGGCATGTCTTTCAAATGGCACACTATGTTGTATAGTGCACTACCATTGATCAGGGCCCTAATGCACAAAGTAGTGCACTACCATTGACCAGGGCCCTAATACACAGGTCTAGGTGATGTGAAGGTCCAGGTGATGTGAAGGTCCAGGTGATGTGAAGGTCCATGTGATGTGAAGGTCCAGGTGATGTGAAGGTCCATGTGATGTGAAGGTCCAGGTGATGTGAAGGTCCATGTGATGTGAAGGTCCAGGTGATGTGAAGGTTCAGGTGATGTGAAGGTCCATGTGATGTGAAGGTCCAGGTGATGTGAAGGTCCAGGTGATGTGAAGGTCCATGTGATGTGAAGGTCCATGTGATGTGAAGGTCCAGGTGATGTGAAGGTCCAGGTGATGTGAAGGTCCATGTGATGTGAAGGTCCAGGTGATGTGAAGGTCCAGGTGATGTGAAGGTCCATGTGATGTGAAGGTCCAGGTGATGTGAAGGTCCATGTGATGTGAAGGTCCAGGTGATGTGAAGGTCCATGTGATGTGAAGGTCCAGGTGATGTGAAGGTCCAGGTGATGTGAAGGTCCAGGTGATATAGAGACGGATGTATTTTAAATGTCACACACCATTCTGATTGGTCTCCGTTGGCCACACACCATACTGATTGGTCTCCGTTGGCCACACACCATACGGATTGGTCTCCGTTGGCCACACACCATACGGATTGGTCTCCGTTGGCCACACACCATACTGATTGGTCTCCGTTGGCCACACACCATACTGATTGGTCTCCGTTGGCCACACACCATACTGATTGGTCTCCGTTGGCCACACACCATACTGATTGGTCTCCGTTGGCCACACACCATTCTGATTGGTCTCCGTTGGCCACACACCATACTGATTGGTCTCCGTTGGCCACACACCATACGGATTGGTCTCCGTTGGCCACACACCATACTGATTGGTCTCCGTTGGCCACACACAATACTGATTGGTCTCCGTTGGCCACACACCATACTGATTGGTCTCCGTTGGCCACACACCATACTGATTGGTCTCCGTTGGCCACACCCCATACTGATTGGTCTCCGTTGGCCACACACCATACTGATTGGTCTCCGTTGGCCACACACCATACTGATTGGTCTCCGTTGGCCACACACTATACTGATTGGTCTCCGTTGGCCACACCCCAACACACACCATACTGATTAATCTCCGTTGGCCACACCCCATACTGATTGGTCTCCGTTGGCCACACACCATACTGATTGGTCTCCGTTGGCCACACACCATACTGATTGGTCTCCGTTGGCCACACCCCATACTGATTGGTCTCCGTTGGCCACACACCATACTGATTGGTCTCCGTTGGCCACACACTATACTGATTGGTCTCCGCTGGCCACACACTATACTGATTGGTCTCCGCTGGCCACACCCCAACACACACCATACTGATTAATCTCCGCTGGCCACACCCCATACTGATTGGTCTCCGTTGGCCACACCCCATACTGATTTGTCTCCGCTGGCCACACCCCATACTGATTGGTCTCCGCTGGCCACACCCCATACTGATTGGTCTCCGTTGGCCACACACCATACTGATTGGTCTCCGTTGGCCACACACAATACTGATTGGTCTCCGTTGGCCACACCATACTGATTGGTCTCCGTTGGCCACACACCATACTGATTGGTCTCCGTTGGCCACACCCCATACTGATTGGTCTCCGCTGGCCACACACCATACTGATTGGTCTCCGTTGGCCACACACCATACTGATTGGTCTCCGCTGGCCACACACTATACTGATTGGTCTCCGTTGGCCTACACCCCAACACACACCATACTGATTAATCTCCGTTGGCCACACCCCATACTGATTGGTCTCCGTTGGCCACACACCATACTGATTGGTCTCCGTTGGCCACACACCATACTGATTGGTCTCCGTTGGCCACACCCCATACTGATTGGTCTCCGTTGGCCACACACCATACTGATTGGTCTCCGTTGGCCACACACTATACTGATTGGTCTCCGTTGGCCACACACTATACTGATTGGTCTCCGTTGGCCACACCCCAACACACACCATACTGATTAATCTCCGTTGGCCACACCCCATACTGATTGGTCTCCGTTGGCCACACCCCATACTGATTTGTCTCCGTTGGCCACACCCCATACTGATTGGTCTCCGTTGGCCACACCCCATACTGATTGGTCTCCGTTGGCCACACACCATGCTGATTGGTCTCCGTTGGCCACACACCATACTGATTGGTCTCCGTTGGCCACACCCCATACTGATTGGTCTCCGTTGGCCACACACCATACTGATTGGTCTCCGTTGGCCACACACTATACTGATTGGTCTCCGTTGGCCACACACTATACTGATTGGTCTCCGTTGGCCACACCCCAACACACACCATACTGATTAATCTCCGTTGGCCACACCCCATACTGATTGGTCTCCGTTGGCCACACCCCATACTGATTGGTCTCCGTTGGCCACACCCCATACTGATTGGTCTCCGTTGGCCACACCCCATACTGATTGGTCTCCGTTGGCCACACCCCATACTGATTGGTCTCCGTTGGCCACACCCCATACTGATTGGTCTCCGTTGGCCACACACCATACTGATTGGTCTCCGTTGGCCACACACCATACTGATTGGTCTCTGTTGGCTACACCCCATACTGATTGGTCTCCGTTGGCCACACACCATACTGATTGGTCTCCGTTGGCCACACACCATACTGATTGGCATTGACTACTTTGTGGCATTCCTTGTAAGAAAGATGTAACACTCAGTACTCAGTATAACATTAATGAACATGTCCCTGCTACAACTACATGTTGAAGGCTTGACTCTGTCACTGTCTGGTGATGTCCAGCTTCAGTCAAAGGCTTGACTCAGACTGTCTGGTGATGTCCAGCTTCAGTCAAAGGCTTGACAGACTGTCTGGTGATGTCCAGCTTCAGTCAAATGCTTGACAGACTGTCTGGTGATGTCCAGCTTCAGTCAAATGCTTGACTCAGACTGTCTGGTCATGTCCAGCTTGGTCTTGTGAAATGTGGTCTTGTAACATGTGCTTTTGTAAAATGTACACAACAAAAGATCAGGTTGGAATTCCCAATGTCATGTCACTAACTGCTCTTAGAGGAATATGAATAAAAATATACAGTTAAAAGTATATCAGTAATGATCATTCAAGTGAAATTTTCCTGAATATTGAATATTTTTTATAATTTGCAGCCTATGGTTCACAAGAATGTCAACCATAGCATCCATTAATATCAGAGGGTTTGGACACTGCCCCCGAAGACACTGCCCCCACCCCTACTCGTAGACACTGCCCCCGAAGACACTGCCCCCACCCCTACTCAAGACACTGCCCCACCCCCACTCAAGACACTGCCCACCCCTACTGTAGACACTGCCCCCACCTCAAGACACTGCCTCCGAAGACACTGCCCACCCCCAAAGACACTGCCCACCCCAAAGACACTGCCCACCCCCAAAGACACTGCCCACCCCCACTCAAGACACTGCCCCCTCTGGATCAATACTTGTTATATGTCTTATATAATTGCGTTTTCATGAATTTGATGTTGTAATCTTCAAGACGATTTAAAGAGCAGGGACATGACGTAGGAACGGGTCACTTGCACAGGGCATTCTATTAGCCGTGTGTCACGGAAACCATTTCATTTCATAGCCCCCCTCTGGATCAATACTTGAGTCAATATAGCCACCTGCTAGAAGCTGAGGTTAAACTACCATGAAGTAATCTGCCTCCAACGTAATCAATCAACCCATGTCTCAACACAAATACAACCCCCCCGAGAGGTTAAAGACAAAAGTGACTTGACTATGTTCATATACGTTGTTCTAAGTAGACAGGCCCGACATCGTCAGAATACTGTAAGCATCCAGCCTGGGATCCAGAGTAACGTGGTGAAACTGAGCAGGTCTCGATTCCAGGGCCCGTATTCACAAAGCATCTCAGAGTAAGAAGTACTGATCTGAGACCAAACACGGACAGTCAGACAGAGCTCTTTAGAATGACCTATAGTCTGATAATTAGACCCCTGCCACCCTGCCTGTCTAGGGGGGTTGACAAGGTCAGAGGGCAGCATCAGTTTATTGACACAATAAGAGCTGACAGTTTATTAGATGGTTTGTGGTTACAGGCTCTCTGTCTATCCTGGAGCAGTAAGGGGGAGGGGAAGGGGAGGGGGAGAGGGAGAGAGAGAGAGAGAGACAGAGAGAGAGAGACAGAGAGAGAGAGACAGAGAGAGACAGAGAGAGAGACAGAGAGAGAGACAGAGAGACAGAGAGAGAGACAGAGAGAGAGACAGAGAGACAGAGAGAGAGAGAGGGAGACAGAGAGAGACAGAGAGAGAGACAGAGAGAGACAGAGAGAGAGACAGAGAGAGACAGAGAGAGAGAGACAGAGAGACAGAGAGAGAGAGAGACAGAGAGAGAGAGAGACAGAGAGAGACAGAGACAGAGACAGAGAGAGAGAGAGAGAGAGAGAGAGAGAGAGAGAGAGAGAGAGACAGAGAGAGAGAGACAGAGAGAGAGAGAGAGAGAGAGAGAGAGAGAGAGACACATCTATCTGCTGATGTGTGTCCTCCTCCCTGACCTTACCATAGCTTCCCTAAATTGATCTCTCATTCTGACCAGCATGGTAACAACTTAGACCTCTGACCGCAACGGTGTGAGCGACTACACAACTCTGGACTGGAGGGAGAGGGACCACTATGCTGCCTGTCTACAGATGTGGGATTTTAATTTAAATCACCATGTTGCAGGACAATTGTAGTGTATTGTAGTGATTTTGTAGTGATTTCCCCGCACGAAAAATGCGTCAACCCTTACAAGATTGTCCATTAATTATAATCCACATAATAATTCACATTTCCTGTTGCTGCGGCAAACATGGCTCAAATTAGGATCTGTATTCAGTCAATGATCCACTGCCTACCTACCTACTCATCTCAGAACCTGCCCTGGCTAGCTACTACATCTGGTTGTGGAGGCAGTGGTTTCATTTTGACAGTCATCAAATCAAATCAAATTTTATTTGTTACATACACATGGTTAGCAAATGTTAATGCGAGTGTAGCGAAATGCTTGTGCTTCTAGTTCCGACCATGCAGTAGTATCTAACAAGTAATCTAACAAATTCACAACAACTACCTTATACACACAAGAGTAAAGGAATGAATACGAGTATGTACATATAAATATATGGATGAGCGATGGCTGACCGGTGTAGGCAAGATGCAGTAGATGGTATGGAGTACAGTACAGTGGGGAAAAAAAGTATTTAGTCAGCCACCAATTGTGCAAGTTCTCTCACTTAAAAAGATGAGAGAGGCCTGTAATTTTCATCATAGGTACACTTCAACTATGACAGACAAAATGAGGGAAAAAAATCCAGAAAATCACATTGTAGGATTTTTAATGAATTTATTTGCAAATTATGGTGGAAAATAAGTATTTGGTCACATACAAACAAGCAAGATTTCTGGCTCTCACAGACCTGTAACTTCTTCTTTAAGAGGCTCTTCTGTCCTCCACTCATTACCTGTATTAATGGCACCTGTTTGAACTTGTTATCAGTATAAAAGACACCTGTCCACAACCTCAAACAGTCACACTCCAAACTCCACTATGGCCAAGACCAAAGAGCTGTCAAAGGACACCAGAAACAAAATTGTAGACCTGCACCAGGTTGGGAAGACTGAATCTGCAATAGGTAAGCAGCTTGGTTTGAAGAAATCAACTGTGGGAGCAATTATTAGGAAATGGAAGACATACAAGACCACTGATAATCTTCCTCGATCTGGGGCTCCACGCAAGATCTCACCCCGTGGGGTCAAAATGATCACAAGAACGGTGAGCAAAAATCCCAGAACCACACGGGGGGACCTAGTGAATGACCTTCAGAGAGCTGGGACCAAAGTAACAAAGCCTACCATCAGTAACACACTACGCCGCCAGGGACTCAAATCCTGCAGTGCCAGACGTGTCCCCCTGCTTAAGCCAGTACATGTTCAGGCCCGTCTAAAGTTTGCTAGAGAGCATTTGGATGATCCAGATGAGGATTGGGAGAATGTCAGATGAAACCAAAATATAACTTTTTGGTAAAAACTCAACTCGTCGTGTTTGGAGGACAAAGAATGCTGAGTTGCATCCAAAGAACACCATACCTACTGTGAAGCATGGGGGTGGAAACATCATGCTTTGGGGCTGTTTTTCTGCAAAGGGACCAGGACGACTGATCCGTGTAAAGGAAAGAATGAATGGGGCCATGTATCGTCAGATTTTGAGTGAAAACCTCCTTCCATCAGCAAGGGCATTGAAGATGAAACGTGGCTGGGTCTTTCAGCATGACAATGATCCCAAACACACCGCCCGGGCAACGAAGGAGTGGCTTCAGAAGAAGCATTTCAAGGTCCTGGAGTGGTCTAGCCAGTCTCCAGCTCTCAACCCCATAGAAAATCTTTGAAAGTCCGTGTTGCCCAGCGACAGCCCCAAAACATCACTGCTCTAGAGGAGATCTGCATGGAGGAATGGGCCAAAATACCAGCAACAGTGTGTGAAAACCTTGTGAAGACTTACAGAAAACGTTTGACCTCTGTCATTGCCAACAAAGGGTATATAACAAAGTATTGAGATAAACTTTTGTTATTGACCAAATACTTATTTTCCACCATAATTTGCAAATAATTTCATAAAAAATCCTACAATGTGATTTTCTGGATTTGTTTTCCTCATTTTGTCTGTCATAGTTGAAGTGTACCTATGATGAAAATTACAGGCCTCTCTCATCTTTTTAAGTGAGAGAACTTTCACAATTGGTGGCTGACCAAATACTTTTTTCCCCCACTGTATATACACATATATATATATGAGATGAGTAATGTAGGATATGTAAACATTATATAAATGGCATTGTTTAAAGTGGCTAGTGATACATTATTTCATCCAATTATAATTATTAAAGTGGCTAGAGATTTGGGTCGATGGCCGAACGGCATAGGCAAGATGCAGTAGATGGTATAGAGTACAGTATATACACATATTTATATATATATGAGATGAGTAATGTAGGATATGTAAACATTATATAAATGGCATTGTTTAAAGTGGTGAGACCTACCTACCGATGTATGTTTCTCCCTGTCTATCCTACCTGCTGCTTCAGTGTCCTAGGGTCCAGGAATGTGGCCAGGTCCATAGAGACATGTCCCGTGATGTGTCGTCGAAGACAGGCCTGTCCCACGCGAAGACAGAGACTGTGCAGGGCCTCGGGACACACTGAGGTCTGAGGCACTGAGGATCCCGCCGTCTCAAACTCACTGACAGAAGAAGAAGAAGAGGATGAAGAAGAAGAAGAAGTTGTCCAATGTAAAGAAATGTGTGTTCTGCTTTACCTCAACCCTTGAGAAACACACATACTCAGACATAGGTTGGAGAGGTTGGGGCAGAGGAGTTTTAGGGGTTCCGTTCATGAAGGGTACAACGGCAGGAGACCTAATCTCAAATTTGATACCAGCAAACACTTGGATTTCCAGCTCACTTCCTGTCAGAAGTCCGGTTGCTGGACAATCTGTCTAACCTCTAGGCTACCTACCTGGGGCCGTGGAGCTGGTCTCCACAGGACAGCATGGTGACCTCTAACCTCTAGGCTACCTACCTGGGGCCGTGGAGCTGGTCTCCACAGGACAGCATGGTGACCTCTAACCTCTAGGCTACCTACCTGGGGCCGTGGAGCTGGTCACCACAGGACAGCATGGTGACCTCTAACCTCTAGGCTACCTACCTGGGGCCGTGGAGCTGGTCTCCACAGGACAGCATGGTGACCTCTAACCTCTAGGCTACCTACCTGGGGCCGTGGAGCTGGTCACCACAGGACAGCATGGTGACCTCTAACCTTTAGGCTACCTACCTGGGGTCGTGGAGCTGGTCACCACAGGACAGCATGGTGACCTCTAACCTCTAGGCTACCTACCTGGGGCCGTGGAGCTGGTCTCCACAGGACAGCATGGTGACCTCTAACCTCTAGGCTACCTACCTGGGGCCGTGGAGCTGGTCTCCACAGGACAGCATGGTGACCTCTAACCTCTAGGCTACCTACCTGGGGCCGTGGAGCTGGTCTCCACAGGACAGCATGGTGACCTCTAACCTCTAGGCTACCTACCTGGGGCCGTGGAGCTGGTCTCCACAGGACAGCATGGTGACCTCTAACCTCTAGGCTACCTACCTGGGGCCGTGGAGCTGGTCTCCACAGGACAGCATGGTGACCTCTAACCTCTAGGCTACCTACCTGGTGCCGTGGAGCTGGTCACCACAGGACAGCACGGTGACCTCTAACCTCTAGGCTACCTACCTGGGGCCGTGGAGCTGGTCACCACAGGACAGCACGGTGACCTCTATCCTCTAGGCTACCTACCTGGGGCCGTGGAGCTGGTCACCACAGGACAGCACGGTGACCTCTAACCTCTAGGCTACCTACCTGGGGCCGTGGAGCTGGTCACCACAGGACAGCACGGTGACCTCTAACCTCTAGGCTACCTACCTGGGGCCGTGGAGCTGGTCTCCACAGGACAGCAGGGTGACCTCTAACCTCTAGGCTACCTACCTGGGCCGTGGAGCTGGTCACCACAGGACAGCATGGTGACCTCTAACCTCTAGGCTACCTACCTGGGGCCGTGGAGCTGGTCACCACAGGACAGCATGGTGACCTCTAACCTCTAGGCTACCTACCTGGGGTCGTGGAGCTGGTCACCACAGGACAGCATGGTGACCTCTAACCTCTAGGCTACCTATCTGGGGTCGTGGAGCTGGTCACCACAGGACAGCACGGTGACCTCTAACCTCTAGGCTACCTATCTGGGGTCGTGGAGCTGGTCACCACAGGACAGCACGGTGACCTCTAACCTCTAGGCTACCTACCTGGGGCCGTGGAGCTGGTCACCACAGGACAGCACGGTGACCTCTAACCTCTAGGCTACCTACCTGGGGCCGTGGAGCTGGTCACCACAGGACAGCACGGTGACCTCTAACCTCTAGGCTACCTACCTGGGGCCGTGGAGCTGGTCACCACAGGGCAGCATGGTGACCTCTAACCTCTAGGCTACCTACCTGGGGCCATGGAGCTGGTCACCACAGGACAGCATGGTGACCTCCCCGTCTGGCTGCAGGAGCAGGTCTACTGTTAGACAGGTAACACTGTCTGAGGGAGGGTATCCCTCCACTACACCACCTGGAGGAGGGGGGGAACGACGACAGGAGGAGAGATTGGGGAGGAGGAAGAGGAGGATGTGGAGGAGGAAGAGGAGGGGATGGGGAGGAAGAGGGAGAGGAGGGGATGGGGAGGAAGAGGAGGGGATGGGGAGGAAGAGGAGGAGGAAGAGGAGGGGATGGGGAGGAAGAGGAGGGGATGGGGAGGAAGAGGAGGGGATGGGGAGGAAGAGGCGGGGATGGGGAGGAAGAGGCGGAGGGATACAGTAAAGTATACATAGTAATAATGTGGAAGTTGAGGATGAGTGAAAACAGAGAAACTACAAAATATATTTTTAAACACACTGACACCTGATCTCATCGTATCCCCCAGACTGACATTTAGGTACGTCCCAAATGGCACCCTATTCCCTTTGTAGTGAACTACTTTAGAACAGAGCTCTGGTCAAAAGGAGTGCACAGTAGAGGGGGGATAGGGCGCCGTTTGGAACCCAGCGTTACAGGGACGCTGCCAGGAGCAGCTGTTCATCATCATTCAAGGGGCCATCAGAATAATAGATTCATTCTGTCCATTCACAAATTCAGATTGGACACAATTACAAAAGGTCTAAGGAATAAGAATGACTGTATTCAAATGAGAACCTTTCGTTGGCCTTCGCTGTGCACATATAGTGGCGCTTGTATAATATATATATATGTGTGTGTGTGTGTGTGTGTGTTGTGCCTGTGTGTGTAAATATGGTGTGTGTGTGTGACCTTGTCTAAGGAAGGTGTCCAGGAAACAGGCCCAGGTGGGGTAACAGGAGGTTCTAACAGGCTGGGCATAGCGGGACAACCACTCTGGAACCTCCTCCAGGTACTTAATAAGAACAGGCTCCTGGGGGGGAGAGAGAAAGAGAGAAATAGAGAGAGAGATACAGAGAGAGAGAGAGAGAGAGAGATTAGCATTCTTCTACAACTAGACCACAGTTTGTCTGAATTAGAGACAAAGATATATTCCATTTCAATTGAAGGGGCTTTATCGGCATGGGAAACATATGTTAACATTGCCAAATCAAGTGAAATAGATTTAAAAAACTAAAGTGAAATAAACAATACAAAATGTACAGTAAACATTACAATCAGAAGTTCCAAAAGAATATATTATGTCTATATACAGTGTTTTTATATATATATATATATATATATATATATATATATATATATATATACACATGATATTCAGTTTGTATAATTGTGAAGAGCAGGTGAAAGGCATAGAAAGCGTACTGTATCAGTGTCTGAACCAGAAAGGATGTAAATCCCTCTACTCAGCTCTTTGGAACAGACGTGTTTATGACAACAGGATATTGATGTATTTTTGACTGAAAGAGAAAGTAGGTAGATATGATCGGACTTGGTCATTAATAACTGTGTTTCTATTGGATAAAAAGAAGGGGCCCTCGGGATACAGCAGTAACAACTTTCCTGTACTACAAAGTAGGGGGGCTGCAGATAGCAATACTGTTGTTAGATGACTTGCTAGATACTGCTGCACGGTCGGGAACTAGAAGCACAAGCATTTCGCTAACACTCGCATTGACATCTGCTAACCAATGTGTATGTGACCAATACAATTTCGATTTGATTTTACTGGGTGGTCTGACAAAGTCATTGTCAATCGATCAATAATATAATAATGCTCTTTAGCAGACTCGTTTATCTTTAACTTACAATCTGTAGAAACTGTGAGAATATTAAAGGTTCAGAACTTTTTGTGAAACATCACAGAACAGTTGAAAAATATATGGCGAATAGAAATCCCATGTGGATGGTGTTAAAAGAGTTAGACGGGAAAGGGTTGAATGGAGCCGTCCTCTGGTGACTAGTAACAACTAGACAGCCAATGTAAAATATACGGGGGTCTGTAAAATGTACATAGGTTCAGAAATGTGGTGAAATAGCACAGTTACAAAGAGAAATTTAAACCGGATGGACATCAGAAATAGAGGAAGGCCAAGAATAAAAAGAAAACAAAAGATAACTATTGTAAAATAGATTGTGTCTGTAAAATGTGTATAAGATGTATAACCTGGAAGTAGAAACTTAAGAGTTATTGTTTATTAGTTTACTCCAATTAGGGGAGGGGTGGTAGGGTTAGGGGAATAATAAAGGACTTTTTATTTTTGATATGTGTATGTATATATATATGTGTATGTATATATATGTGTATGTGTATGTATAAATATGTGTATGTATATACATGTGTATGTATATGTATATATATGTGTATGTATGTGTATATATATATATATATATGTGTATGTATATATATGTGTATGTATATATATGTGTATGTGTATGTATATATATGTATATATATGTGTATGTGTATGTATATATATGTATATATATATATATATATGTGTATGTATATATATGTGTATGTGTATATATATGTGTATATATATGTGTATGTATATATATATGTGTATGTATTTATATGTGTATGTATATATATGTGTATGTATATATATATGTGTATATATATATGTGTATGTGTATATATAAATATGTGTATGTATATATATATATATATATATATATATATATATATATATATATATATATATGTATGTGTGTGTATATATATATATATATATATGTGTGTATATATATATATATATATATATATATATGTGTGTGTATATATATATATATATATATATATATGTGTGTACATACACATATATATACATACACATCCTCCCCATTATTCATGATATCTAACATGGACCATATATTCCTCTCCACCCAGAACATCCCCCCCATTATTCATGATATCTAACATTGACCATATATTCCTCTCCACCCAGTCACCCAGAAACAATTATGTGTGTTTCTGTATAAGTTACAGCTGTTGTTGCATATAAGAGAACTATGGGCTTAAAGCTGTAAAGCATCTTCTTGGTGAAAGGCCGGTAACTTGACAGGGAGCTTAGAGATATTGACATCACATCACAAGTACAAAACGTAATCCGCCCCACTTTGCTAAACACTTCTCTTTGGACACAGAACCAGAAGTTATTCTCGTTACTCATTATATATCTATTATTCTTTTTTTTACTTAGTTTTACTTTTCCATTATGTCTCTATTTTCTCTCTCTGCAACGCCGGCTGTTTACGAAGCGTGTGACTAATAAAACGTCATTCGATTTGTTACTCAAAAAAGGAATTTGAGCCAGTTAACTTTTATAGTGCCATTCAATCAGTCAAAAATCAATAGCTCTTAAACCATCTTGTTTAAAGGCTTTAACCATTGTAGCCTTCTTGATATAATGGGTTTTCTTTTTTTTTTTTCAAAGTTGAAGTTTAGTTTGACTATATCGGAGGAGACGGACAAAGAATAGGCAGGGGAAATGCATCGAGATAAACTTTCCATTTAAGTCAATTATACTCTGAACCAAAATGGAAAGATCTCTTTGAAGCCAGATGGTCAGCCTGGACTTTGACTAAACACATCCCCTTTTGTCACTTGTATCAGAATTTAAATATTGATAATTGATCATCTATTTTGACCGAGACGCAATACTGGGTGATCTGGAAAGACACGTCAATCTCAGAGAAAGTATCAGAGCGAGCGAAACAGCGCCCTCTGTCATACTTTATGTCGCCCATGTTTTCTGACGTCTGACATGTCATCCTCTTCTTGACCAGACAGCATCAGATCAGATTCATGTTTTGTTTGTTTTTTTCGCTCGCTCGGAGGCTTTATCTGAGATTAAAATGCTTACTTACGGGTCCTTCCCAACAGCAGAGAGAGTAAACAACAGGTTTAGACAGGTGTAGTGAAATACTTGACGGGCGTCGTTCTGTCTGCACGCGTCTCAGTCAAAAAGATTATAAATATTTTTATATTTTATTTGGAGGTAAGGAGGTACGGAAGGGCGGGCCAGGCCCCCTAATGCCCACCCATGTTTGATCTGACTGCAGACCCAGCCAAGGATCTATAGCAGGGTTTCCCATAATGTTTGATCTGACTGAGGACCCAGCCAAGGATCTATAGCAGGGTTTCCCATAATGTTTGATCTGACTGAGGACCCAGCCAAGGATCTATAGCAGGGTTTCCCATAATGTTTGATCTGACTGCAGACCCAGCCAAGGATCTATAGCAGGGTTTCCCATAATGTTTGATCTGACTGAGGACCCAGCCAAGGATCTATAGCAGGGTTTCCCAGACTCGGTCCTGGTGACCCCAAGGTGGGTGGACATATTAGGGTTTTGGCCTAACACAACGACACAGCTGTCTAAATTAATAAACTCATAATTAAGCTTTGATTATTTGAATCAGCTGTGTAAAGACATACAAAAAAAACTAAAAAAAAAAAACTAAATGTGCACATTTAGATTCGAATTTTGGAAACAGATTTGAGTTTTGTAAACACTGACCTAAAGAGTGTGGTAAGATGTCAGCAGTGTGGTTCATCATATAACTCTAAGGGATGTTTTGCTCACTGTGTAAAGGGTAGGCACAGTCAGACAGTCAGATGTCTTGTTCTTATGCTATTTGAGTGACTCAAACAAAATCAAAAATCGCTGCCCCATACGCATACCATGTTTTGCACGTTATATTCTCCCTGTCTGTCTAGTTTTTATTTAGGTGGTTATTAGTTCTCAAAGATTATCTCATTTAAAAATATATAGGTGCATTATCTTGTATACATACTTCACATCTGTTTTTAGTTGTTTAAATCTTAAAAACACATTTTGGGGGAGGGGGCGGGGCAATAGCATTAGCATTTCTACATACAGTAACTGCTTGAATTGCTAACTGCTACACAACTGCTCACGCCTTCACCTTGACATGCAATTTAATTGAAAAACTTCTAATAAAATGTTATGTAAATTGGGACAGGTACTTTGGGATGGTAGGTAGCCTAGTGGTTAGAGCGTCCCTGAGCTGACAAGGTAAACATCTTTCGTTCTGCCACTGAACAAGGCAGTTAACCCCACTGTTCCCCGGTAGGCCGTCATTGTAAATAAGAATTTGTTGTCACCTGACTTGCCTAGTTAAATAACGGTAAATTTTTTTAAAATAAATGCTCGTGTAAACAGGAATTTAGAAAGCATTTGAATGAACAAATATATATATTTTTTTGTCATAGTCTCCCAGTACAATGCACTATTTACAATCAAATGTGCAATCAAAGTGCATTATATTTTTTTTTTTATAGTTAATGAAAGAAGAAATGTGTTGAAAGCTCTCGAAACATTACATCTTGAATACAAGTGTTTTGGTTTTCTATGTTTGTACGTTATCAAAGTGTTCTTTTATTGACTCCAGCCCAACAGCCAGGAGCACTACTGCTTCACTGTGAGTGGATTCTGTCTGGCTTCACTGGACATCAGACTGAAGGAGAGCGTTAGGATGTTGATATCAGACCGGCTGGGTTCAAACACTATTCGAAATATTTCAAATACGTCGAGTGTTTACTCTAGCCTCACTGGAATGCCAGATGGGCGGGGTTGAAAGTGTTGAGACCATTCTATTGGTCCATTAACCCAGGCAAGCTCAATCCAGCCCAGATAAAGTATTTGAAATTATTCTGAATAGTATTTGAACTCAGGTCTGATGTTGGTATTTCTGTCATGTACCAGTCATCATCATCATATTCCAGTACTGTGTGTGTGTGTGTGTGTACTGTAAGATCCAGGGTCAACAACACGTTGCCACAGTGATTCCGCCCCGCTACACACCATAAAGCACACAATGGTGCTGCAAAAAGATGTAAGGACGGAAACAACGGTTGTCGTTAGTTCTCAACGGAAGAGCGACCTCACCCCAAGACTTTCCTTATAGATGACCTTCACAGAGGGACAGCGGGAGGGTAGAGGGGAGAAAGGGAAAGGGAAAGGGAGGAATTTTATTTAGCAATACTTTATTTGGACTTAAACTGCGAGCTACACTCTGTGAGAGGATCGAAGCCTTGCTTGGTGTGTGTCCACATAAAGCGGAGATATCTGGCCATAAATAAAACAGCTACTACTTCAGCTCAGAGCCATATAAACTCAGCAAAAAAAAAGAAAAACGCCCCTTTTTCAGTACCCTGTCTTTCAAAGATAATTCGTAAAAATCCAAATAACTTCACAGATCTTCATTGTAAAGGGTTTAAACACAGTTTCCCATGCTTGTTCAATGAACCATAAACAATTAATGAACATGCACCTGTGGAACGGTCGTTAAGACACTAACAGCTTACAGACGGTAAGCAATTAAGGTCACAGTTATGAAAACTTAGGACATTAAAGAGGCCTTTCTACTGACTCTGAAAAACACCAAAAGAAAGATGCCCAGGGTCCCTGCTCATCTGCGTGAACGTGCCTTAGGCATGCTGCAAGGAGGCATGAGGACTGCAGATGTGGCCAGGGCAATAAATTGCAATGTCCGTACTGTGAGACGCCTAAGACAGAGCTACAGGGAGACAGGACGGACAGCTGATCATCCTCGCAGTGGCAGACCACGTGTAACAACACCTGCACAGGATCGGTACATCCGAACATCACACCTGCGGGACAGGTACAGGATGGCAACAACAACTGCCCGAGTTACACCAGGAACGCACAATCCCTCCATCAGTGCTCAGACTGTCTGCAATAGGCTGAGAGAGGCTGGACTGAGGGCTTGTAGGCCTGTTGTAAGGCAGGTCCTCACCAGATATCACAGGCAACAACGTCGCCTATGGGCACAAACCCACCGTCGCTGGACCAGACAGGAATGGCGGTTTTGTCTCACCAGGGGTGATGGTCGGACTCGCGTTTATCATCAAAGAAATTTGCGTTACACCGAGGCCTGTACTCTGGGGCGGGATCAATTTGGAGGTGGAGGGTCCGTCATGGTCTGGGGCGGTGTGTCACAGCATCATCGGTCTGAGCTTGTTGTCATTGCAGGCAATCTCAACGCTGAGCGTTACAGGGAAGACATCCTCCTCCCTCATGTGGTACCCTTCCTGCAGGCTCATCCTGACATGACCCTCCAGCCATACTGCTCGTTCTGTGCGTGTTCTGCCATGGCCAGCGATGAGACCGGATCTCAATCCCATTGAGCACGTCTGGGACCTGTTGGATTGGAGGGTGAGGGCTAGGGCCATTCCCCCCAGAAATGTCCGGGAACTTGCAGGTGCCTTGGTGGAAGAGAGGGGGAACATCTCACAGCAAGAATTGGAAAATCTGGTGCAGTCCATGAGCAGTACTTAATGCAGCTGGTGGCCACACCAGATACTGACTGTTACTTTTGATTTTGACCCCCCTTTGTTCAGGGACACATTATTCAATTTCTGTTAGTCACATGTCTGTGGAACTTGTTCAGTTTATGTCTCAGTTGTTGAATCTGGTTATGTTCATACAAATATTTACACATGTTAAGTTTGCTGAAAATAAACGTAGTTGACAGTGAGAGGATTTCTTTTTTTATTGAGTTTATTTACATCTATATGTATGGCTGTGCTTCTGCTCTTTGATTGATGTTCGATCCGCCCATTAGGCACTGGAACATATGAGGAACGTTTCATGTCCTCTGTCTGGCACTGGAACATATGAGGAACGTTTCATGTCCTCAGTCTGGCACTGGAACATATGAGGAACGTTTCATGTCCTCAGTCTGACACTGGAACATATGAGGAACGTTTCATGTCCTCAGTCTGGCACTGGAACATATGAGGAACGTTTCATGTCCTCAGTCTGGCACTGGAACATATGAGGAACGTTTCATGTCCTCTGTCTGACACTGGAACATATGAGAAACGTTTCATGTCCTCTGTCTGACACTGGAACATATGAGGAACGTTTCATGTCCTCAGTCTGGCACTGGAACATATGAGGAACGTTTCATGTCCTCAGTCTGGCACTGGAACATATGAGGAACGTTTCATGTCCTCAGTCTGACACTGGAACATATGAGGAACGTTTCATGTCCTCAGTCTGGCACTGGAACATATGAGGAACGTTTCATGTCCTCAGTCTGACACTAGAACATATGAGGAACGTTTCATGTCCTCAGTCTGGCACTGGAACATATGAGGAACGTTTCATGTCCTCAGTCTGGCACTGGAACATATGAGGAACGTTTCATGTCCTCTGTCTGACACTAGAACATATGAGGAACGTTTCAGGTCCTCAGTCTGACACTGGAGCATATGAGGAACGTTTCATGTCCTCAGTCTGACACTAGAACATATGAGGAACGTTTCATGTCCTCAGTCTGGCACTGGAACATATGAGGAACGTTTCATGTCCTCTGTCTGACACTAGAACATATGAGGAACGTTTCATGTCCTCAGTCTGGCACTGGAACATATGAGGAACGTTTCATGTCCTCTGTCTGACACTAGAACATATGAGGAACATTTCATGTCCTCAGTCTGACACTGGAACATATGAGGAACGTTTCATGTCCTCAGTCTGACACTGGAACATATGAGGAACGTTTCATGTCCTCTGTCTGACACTAGAACATATGAGGAACATTTCATGTCCTCAGTCTGACACTGGAACATATGAGGAACGTTTCATGTCCTCTGTCTGACACTAGAACTTATGAGGAACGTTTCATGTCCTCAGTCTGACCCTAGGAACTGGAACATATGAGGAACGTTTCATGTCCTCAGTCTGACACTAGGAATATCTGAGGAACGTTTCATGTCCTCAGTCTGACACTAGGAACTGGAATATCTGAGGAACGTTTCATGTCCTCAGTCACTAGGCACTGAGCAGTCTACTAGTGCACTACTTCTCTCAGGGCTCTGGTCCAAAGTAGTGCACTACTTCTCTATGGCCTCTGGTCCAAAGTAGTGCACTAATTCTCTATGGTCTCTGGTCCAAAGTAGTGCACTACTTCTCTATGGGGCTCTGGTCCAAAGTAGTGCACTACCTCTCTATGGGGCTCTTGGTGAAGGTGAAGGCCTTGGCGGAGTGGTGCCAGGAAAATAACCTCTCCTTCAACCTCAACAAAATGACGGGGCCGCAGTGGAGAAGGTGAAAATCTTCAAGTTCCTCGAGGTACACATCACAGACAATCTGAAATGTTCCAACCACACAGACAGTGTGGTGAAGAAGGCGCAACAGCGCCTCTTCAACCTCAGGAGGCTGAAGAAATTCGGCTTGGCCCGTTAGTCCCTCACAAACTTTTACAGATGCACAACTGAGAACATCCTGTCGGGCTGTATCACCACCTGGTACGGCAACTACACCACCCTCAACCGTAAGGCTCTCCAGAGGGTGGTGCGGTCTGCCCAACGCATCACCGGGGACAAACTACCTGCCCTCCATGACACCTACAGCAACCGGTCACAGGAAGGCCAAAAAGATCATCAAGGACATCAACCACCCGCAAAATATGTGTACGTGACCACCAACATGTGATTTGGTTTGTTTGATGTATTTGATAACATGCCGCTCCAGCCATTATAACGTCCCCATCCTCCTCAATTAAGGTGCCACCAGCCTCCTGTGGTATCTATATATAAATATATTGTTTTTTTTACTGCAAATGCAACTAGCTAGTTTAGCCTACTGAAACACCCGGCTCAACCAGAGAGGGATGCTATATTAAATAGCTGTCTAAGGCTATCCAACACTGGAGCTCTTCCAAGTGAAGGAAAGCTTTTTGGTTTCATACATTTATTGCCACCGTGGCCCACCGGAGTAACTGCTAAACTGCTTACTGACTGTACTGAATGACTGTAGCAGGTTTACTGCTTTCTGACTGTACTACATGACAGTCACGTTAGTTCTATTATGTTGCCTAGGACGTGACAATGAGGTAGGCTGTGTGTAGCGGTTAGAGGTAATGATATGAAGGTTTGGCTTGGAAAGGTCTTTTCATCTGGTCACACACAGCTGATGTGTTGTGTACTGAAGACCACGAGCGAAGGGAAAAGGTGAGAGGAGGAGAGCGCATAGATAGAAGCAAGGAGGAATTATATATACAACGAGCAAAGTGATCATGCTGTTTATATGTGGCTGCTATGAAAGTGAACTGTTTGCGTGTGATCCGGGGTGTATTCATTCTGCCGATTCTGTTGAAAAACATTTCTTAAACGGAAGCAAACGGAACGAAACGGGGATAAACATACCTGAATTTGTCCAATAGAAACTCTCGTTTTGCAACTGTTGGGACTAACGATTACACCCTAGGTCAGCTAGATGCAGGCCAGAGTGTGCAAGGCGGTATTGAATGTGTCACTGTCTGTCACCTTGATTACCCAAAATCCTTGCGCCCTGTGCACCGACTAGGTTGTAGCAACCTCACGACGGGTACAGGGGACATTCTAGTATCACGTAGTAGCCTAAACCTATCGATGTTACATTGAACTGGGTGAATGGAATATGAATGACAGTCATCCAATATGCTGTAATAGAAATAAGGCCATGCTCATAAAAAAATAAAAAATACTCATCCTCCCTCATCTTAAAATGGCACCAACCGCCACTGGTCTGGTTGAATATATTCTGCCACTGTGTGACTATTGTCTTCTTGTTGTCTCTGCCTTATATATCAAAAGGTGGCATATGAACTAATAGGTTATGGAGAAAATAAAGCAATTATCACAACACAGGTTGTCATAGGGCTTTTTCCCCTGGCTTGGCTTCTCCATTGATTTTAACCACGCGCTGATACTGTGATTGTGAACCGTGTCCTTGAATAATAATTTAGCTCTGTTTGCAGACAACACAACAGAAAGAGAAAAGACTCCATCTGTTGATGCTATTAAACACCATCTCTGTTCTCTTGTGCCTAATGATCCATGTATGCCGTCTAGGCTGTGTGTGTCTGTTTGTGTATAAAGCTCTACGGATCTGCACGTCTTTAACACACACATCTTTCTAACCTATCTTCCTGTTAAATGGTGTTGGTTCGCCCTGGAGGCTAAATTATGTTGGCTACTAGCAGGGTTATAGAGAAGGCTGGACCTCAAAAAAAATGCCCCAGCTCTCCCTCCCTCTACCTCTCTGTTATCTCCCCTCGTCTACCCCTCAGGCCTATCCTGCTGCTACAATCGCCTGGAGCCTGGTCAGACCCAGTCTGGGACCATTCGAAGCAGCCTCTCTCTCTCTCTCTCTCCACAGATTGATAATTAGATAACAGTGTTAAACAGATTATTTCAAAAGGTTATTCGCCACATTGTCCTATATTCATATTGTATTTATTTATTTATTTTAGTCCCATGCCCCCGTCCCCGCAGGAGGCCTTTTGCCTTTTGGTAATAATAATAATATACACTGAACAAAAATATAACAACAAATTCAAAGATTTTACTGAATTACAGTTCATTTAAGGAACTAATTTGATTGAAATAAATTCATTAAGGCCCTAATCTATGGATTTCACATAACTGGGAATACAGATATGCATCTGTTGGTCACAGATACCTTTAAAAGGTATGGGGGTGTGGATCAGAAAACCAGTCAGTAGCTGGTGTGACCACCATTTGCCTCATACAGCGCGACACATCTCCTTCACATAGAGTTGATCAGGCTGTTGTTTGTGGCCTGTGGAATGTTGTCCCACTCCTCTTCAATGGCTGTGTAAATATACTGATATATATTGATACACAGTGCCAGTCAAAGGTTTGGGCACACCTACTCATTCAAGGCTTTTTCTTTATTTGTACTATTTTCTACATTGTAGAATAATAGTGAAGACATCAAAACTATGAAATGACACATATGGAATCATGTAGTAACCAAAAAAGTGTTAACTACTTAGGGAGTAGAGGCGCGTTAGCGGGCCACTCCCGACACTACCCGGTGAAATGTAAGGCGCCAAATTTAAAATCAAAAAGTTGAATTATTAAACATTCATCAATATACAAGTGTTGCATAGTCATCAAAAGCTCTGATTCTTGGCAATATCACAGCGTTGTCAGATTTCAAAAAGGCTTTACGGCGAAAGCACTACATTTGATTGTTTGAGGATAGCACCTCTCATATTTTCCACATTAGCATAAATTCATATCCAGCGCGGGTCACACAAAACCTATATCAGAGCTAAAATAAATCCCTTACCTTTCGAAGAACTTCTGCTGAGGGCTTCCCAAGTGTCCAACGAAGACATCCAATGGTTATTTTGTTAGAAAAAGTAATTTATTATATCCATAAATCTCCGTTTGGTTGGTGCGTTATGTTCAGAAAATCCAACGTCGAATCGCCCATTGAACCGTGAAGAGAACGCGTTCAAATATACCTATCAACTTTTCCTAAACAAATCATCGATCATTTATAATGAATCCTTAGCTATCCTTTTATGAATATTAGTGATAATATTTCACTCGGATGGTAACCTAAAAGTTATAAAAGGAAAATACAGTGGGGCGCGTACACGGTCTCGCGCCCGTAAAATCTTGTTGACATCTGAGCTACCTCGACTATTTCCTGTTCCTATCCGTTCTGCTCAGGGCTACAGCTTCCAAACTCTGTATAAATACTGTTGACATCTAGTGGAAGCCATAGGTACTGCAGTCTAGGAGCTGGATTCCATTAAAATCAATAGGGAGAGTATCAAACAGAGCAAAGGTCACAAAAAAAAAAAATCCGGACAGAAATTTCTCGGGTTTTCACCTGATATATCAGTTCTGTTATACTTACATACATTATTTTAACACTTTTAGAAACTTCAGATTGTTTCCTATGCAATAGTACTAATTATGTGCATATCTTATTTTCTGGGCCTGAGTGGCAGGCATTTTACTTTGGGCACGCCAGACTCTCCAAAACCGTCACCTCTGCTGCCGCTCCCGCTCCCCACCACTCCCTAAGTAGTTAAACAAATCAAAACATATTTTATATTTTAGATTCTTCAAAGTAGCCACTCTTTGCCTTGATGACAGCTTTGCACACTCTTGCCATTCTCTCAACCAGCTTCATGAGGTAGTCACCTGGAATGCATTTCAATTAACAGATGTGCCTTGTTAAAAGTTAATTTGTGGAATTCCGTTCCTTCTTAATGCGTTTGAGCCAATCAGTTGTGTTGTGACAAGGTAGTGGCGGTATACAAAAGATAGCCCTATTTGGTAAAAGACCAAGTCCTTATTATGGCAAGAACAGCTCAAATAAGCAGAGAAACTACAGTCCATCATTACTTTAAGACATGAAGGTCAGTCAATCTGGAACATTTCCAGAACTTTGAAAAGTTTCTTCAAGTGCAGTCACAAAAACCATTAAGCGCAATGATGAAACTGGCTCTCATGAGGACCTCCACAGGAAAGGAAGACCCAGAGTTACCTCTGCTGCAGAGGACAAGTTCATTAGAGTTACCAGACTCAGAAATTTCAGCCTAAATAAATGCTTCACAGAGTTCAAGTAACAGACACATCTCAATATCAACTGTTCAGAAGAGACTGCGTGAATCAGGCCTTCGTGGTCAAATTCCTGCAGAGAAACCACTGCTAAATGGCACCAATAATAAGAAGAGACTTGCTTGGGCCAAGAAACACGAGCAATGGACATTAGACTGGTGTAAATCTGTCCTTTGGTCAAATGTGAGATTTTTGATTCCAACCGCTGTGGCTTTGTGAGACGCAGAGTAGGTGAACGGATGATCTCTGCATGTGTAGTTCCCACCGTGAAGCATGGAGGTGTGATGGTGTGGGGGTGCTTTGCTGGTGACACGGTCTGTGATCACCCGACCTCAACCCAATTGAGATGGTTTGGGATGAGTCGGACCGCAGAGTGAAGGAAAAGCAGCCAACAAGTGCTCAGCATAGGTGGGAACTCCTTCAAGACTGTTGGAAAAGCATTCCAGGTGACTACCCCATCAAGCTGGTTGAGAGAATGCCAAGAGTGAAGAATCTAAAATATTAAATATATTTTGATGTCTTCACTATTATTATATAATGTAGAAAATAGTAAGAATAAAGAAAAACCCTTGAATGAGTAGGTGTCCAAACTTTTGACTGGTATTGAATGTCAATTAGATATTTCTGTATTTCTAAAAACATGTTTTTTTATTGTGTATAGATGGGTGAGACAGAACAAATACTTTTAATCAATGTTGAATTCATGCTGTAACACAACAAAATGTGGAAAAAGTCACAGGGTATGAATACTTTCTGAAGGCACTGTATATGCTTTCACTTTAAAAGAGCACAGGTGACCAGTATTTTCTGTGTTTCCTGTAGAAGACCATGCACACCCTCAAACACACATGAATTGAACAGACTTTTGTGTCGTGACATGAGAGTGTGACAGGAGAGCGCCAGAGCAACAGTCTCTAAGAGCAACAGTCTCTAAGGTAAACTCCAACCTGTCACTGTCTAACACGGTGAGTGAGTGGATTCATTCGACCAGCCAGCTTGCTGTTCTCTTCACTCTGCTTTATTAACCTAAGTAATGGATAACGGTAAATTGTGTCATTGATTAAATGCTGTTTGTGGCTCTAGGGATTAGGCTGAGGATACTGAACCGCAGAGATCTCCACTAAGTCTATTAGTTCAGATAAGACTTTCCACTAAGTCTATTAGTTAAGATAAGACTTTCCACTAAGTCTATTAGTTAAGATAAGACTTTCCACTAAGACTATTAGTTAAGACTTTCCACTAAGTCTATTAGTTAAGATAAGACTTTCCACTAAGTCTATTAGTTAAGATAAGACTTTCCACTAAGTCTATTAGTTCAGATAAGACTTTCCACTAAGTCTATTAGTTAAGATAAGACTTTCCACTAAGTCTATTAGTTAAGATAAGACTTTCCACTAAGACTATTAGTTAAGATAAGACTTTCCACTAAGTCTATTAGTTAAGATAAGACTTTCCACTAAGTCTATTAGTTCAGATAAGACTTTCCACTGAGACTATTAGTTCAGATAAGACTTTCCACTGAGACTATTAGTTAAGATAAGACTTTCCACTGAGACTATTAGTTCAGATAAGACTTTCCACTGAGACTATTAGTTCAGATAAGACTTTCCACTGAGACTATTAGTTCAGATAAGACTTTCCACTGAGACTACTAGTTAAGATAAGACTTTCCACTGAGACTACTAGTTAAGATAAGACTTTCCACTGAGACTACTAGTTAAGATAAGACTTTCCACTGAGACTATTAGTTCAGATAAGACTTTCCACTAAGACTATTAGTTCAGATAAGAATTTCCACTAAGACTACTAGTTAAGATAAGACTTTCCACTGAGACTACTAGTTAAGATAAGACTTTCCACTGAGACTATTAGTTCAGATAAGACTTTCCACTGAGACTATTAGTTCAGATAAGACTTTCCACTGAGACTACTAGTTAAGATAAGACTTTCCACTGAGACTACTAGTTAAGATAAGACTTTCCACTGAGACTATTAGTTAAGATAAGACTTTCCACTGAGACTACTAGTTAAGATAAGACTTTCCACTGAGACTACTAGTTAAGATAAGACTTTCCACTGAGACTATTAGTTCAGATAAGACTTTCCACTAAGACTATTAGTTCAGATAAGAATTTCCACTAAGACTACTAGTTAAGATAAGACTTTCCACTGAGACTACTAGTTAAGATAAGACTTTCCACTGAGACTATTAGTTCAGATAAGACTTTCCACTAAGACTATTAGTTCAGATAAGAATTTCCACTAAGACTAATAGTTCAGATAAGACTTTCATTCTGCCACTCTCTGACCTTACAGTGACCTATGCAGTGGCTACATCTCTTTAAGAGTCACTAATAGTCTGTACTTCTATAACTAGGGCATTGTGACAGTTGGAAACCGGCAGGTTGTAGTTACCAAATCCTAGACCGTGAGCTGTTTAGGCACTTAACCCTTAAATTGCTCCAGTGGTAGAGGGTGATCCACCCTACCTGAGCCCTTCACCCAGCGTTCAGGACTGTGGTTATAATATTGAGGTGACAGGTGAAAGGTCCTAGTGTGTGATCCACCCTACCTGAGCCCAGGCCTTCCTCCAGCGTTCAGGACTGTGGTGGCTGTACTCCTGCTGAGCCCAGGTAGAGCAGTTCAGGTGAGACACATCGCAGTATGCTGTGCCCCGCCCACCCATCTCAGAGTCCATCTTGAAGAGCCAGCGCCTCACCTCCATGTGGTCTGTCATCAGCTGGGCCAGGGTTTCATGGAGCTGGGGAGAGAGGAAAGAGAGAGAGGGAGAGAGGGAGAGAGAGAAAGAGAGAGAGAGAGAGAGAGAGAGAGAGAGAGAGAGAGAGAGAGATTACACCAAACCAAACACAATTAGACCCGACCAAATCATGAGAAAACAAAAAGAGAATTACTTGACACATTGGAAAGAATTACCAAAAAAACTGAGCAAACCAGGATGCTATTTGGCCCTAAACAGAGAGCACACAGTGGCAGAATACCTGACCACTGTGACTGACCCAAACTGAAGTAAAGCTTTAACTATGTACAGACTCAGTGAGCATAGCCTTGCTATTGAGAGAGGTTGCCGTAGGAAGACCTGGCTCTCAAGAGAAGACAAGCTATGTGCACACTGCCCACAAAATGAGGTGGAAACTGAGCTGCACTTCCTAACCTCCTGCCAAATGTATGACCATATTAGAGACACATATTTCCCTCAGATTACACAGATCCACAAAGAATTTGAAAACAAATCCAATTTTGATAAACTCCCATATCTACTGGGTGAAATACCACAGTGTTCCATCACAGCATCAAGATGTGGGACCTGTTGCCACAAGAAAAGGGCAACCAGTGAAGAACAAACACCATTGTAAATACAACCCATATTTATATTTATGTTTATTTATTTTACCTGTTGTACTTTAACAATTTCAACATCGTTACAACACTGTACATAGTCATAATATGACATTTGAAAATGTCTCTATTGCTTTGAAACTTTTGTGAATTTTAATGTTTATTTCACACACGTTTATTATCGATATTGCTTGTTTTGCCCACCAAGGGACAAGTAATCCTGACTCAAAAGGTTGGTGGCCACCAAGGAAAAAGTATGTTTACCATACCAATAAAGCCATTTGAATTGAATTGATAGAGAGAAGAAGAAGAATACCTGTTGTAAGGAGTATATGTCCCACTGCCCTGGGGGCACGGTGACCCCTGCGCCAGTAAAGATCCTCCTGCCTCCAGACTTGGTGCTGTAGAGCCGGGCCACAGCAGGCTCTGGCCCCAGGAGGGGAACCCCCAGCTCATCAGCCACCGCCAAGTCATCCAAGTGGGCCACACCACCCACCATATAGGCCTGCTGACCCTGGATCAGGTTACGGATGCGTCGCAGGGTTCGAGGGCTGTACTTCAACAGCGTTGACAGACACATGTTGTGGGTCTAGATGGAGCGAAGAGGAAAGAGAAAAACATTATTGAGTGTCTATTTGTCTTGGGGGTCTGACCTCCCTAGGCTACCTGTCACCCCAGACAGGTACATGCAGGGATGGAATTGAAGGATTATGGGTACTGGCTAACCTGAGCCAGGCTAGTGGTAACAGAGAGAACAGTCTATGACCATTTTTAACGCCTTCCTCTGTGACACCGCCTGGTATAGGAGGTCCTGGATGGCAGGGAGTCGGCCCCGGTGATGTACCGGGCTGTACGCACTACCCTCTGTAGCGCCTTGCTGTCGGATGCCAAGCAGTTGCCATACCAGGCGGTGATGCAGCCAGTCAAGATGCTCTCAATGGTGTAGCTATACATCTTTTTGAGGGTTCTGAGGGCCCCTGACAAATCTTTTCAGCTTCCTCAGGAGAAAAAGGTGTTGTCGTGCCCTCTTCACAACTGTGTTGGTGTGTGTGGACCGTGATCATTCCTTAGAGATGTGGACACCGAGGAACTTGAAGCCCTCGACCTGCTCCACTCCAGCCCCCGTCCGTTTCCTGTAGTCCACGATCAGCTCCTTTGTCTTGCTGACGTCGAGGGAGAGGTTGTTGTCCTGGCACCACTCTGACAGGTCTCTGACCTCTTTCCTGTAGGCTTTCTCGGCAAAACTTAATGATGATGATGGCGTCATGCACGGCCACACAGTCGTGGGGGAACAGGGAGTACAGGAGGGGACTAAGCATGCACCCCTGATTGGCACGTGTTGAGGGTCAGTTTGGTGGATGTGTTGTTGCCTACCCTCACCACATGGGGGCGGCATGTGAACAAGTCCAGGATCCAGTTGCAAAGGGAGGTGTTTAATCACAGGGTCCTTAGGTTACCGAGCTGACAAGGTAAAAATCTGTTGTTCTGCACCTGAGCAAGGCAGTTAACCCACTGTTCCCCGGGCGACGAAGGCGTGGATGATGATTAAGGCAGCCCCCCACTCCTCTCTGATTCAGAGGGGTTGGGTTAAATGCGGAAGACACATTTCAGTTGAAGGCATTCAGTTGTACAACTGACTAGGTATCCCCTTTTCCCTTTCCCTTTGTGATGAGCTTTGTGGGCACTATGGTGTTGAACGCAGAGCTGTAGTCAATGAACATCATTCTCAGGTAGGTGTTCCTTTTGTCCAGATGGGAAAGGGCAGTGTGGAGTGCAATAGAGATTGCGTCATCTGTGGATCTGATGGGGCGGTATGCGAATTTGAGTGGGTCCAGTGTGTCTGGGATGATGGTGTTTGATGTGAGCAACGACCAGCCTTTCAAAGCATTTCATGGCTACAGATGTGATTGGTACAGGGCGATAATCATTTAGACAGGTTACCATGGAGTTCTTCGGCACAGGGACTATGGTGGTTTGCATGAAACATGTAGGTATTAAAAACTGGGTCAGGGATAGGATGAAAATGTCAGTGAAGACACTTGCCAGCTGGCCAGCGCATGCTCTGAGTACACATCCTGGTAATCCATATGCGGCCTTATGATTGTTAACATGTTTATAGGTCTTACTCACATCGGAGAGTGTGATCACACAGTCGGCCGGAACAGCTGGTGCTCTCATGCATGGTTCAGTGTTGCTAGCCTAGCATAGAGAGTATTTATCTCGTCTGGTAGGCTCGCGTCACTGGACAGCTCGTGGCTGGGTTTCCCTTTGTATTCCGTGATAATTTGCAAGCCCTGCCACATCTGACGAACGTCAGAGCCGGTGTAGTAGGATTCGATCTTGGTCCTGTTTGATGCTTTGTCTGTTTGATGGTTCGTCGGAGGGCGCAGCGGGATTTCTTATAAGCTTCCGGATTAGTGTCCCGCTCCTTGAAAGTGGCAGCTTTAACCTTTAGCTCAGTGCGGATGTTGCCTGTAATCCATGGCTTCTGGTTGGGATATGTACGTACAGTCACTGTGGGGATGACGTCGTCGATGCACTTATTAATGAAGCCGGTGACTGATGTGGTGTACTCCTCAATGCCTTCGGATGAATTCCAGAACATACAGTATTCAGTTTTGCTGCATTAAAGTCACCGGACTGAGTGAGCATTTTCGTGTTTGCTTATGGCCCTATACAGCTTGATGAATGCGGTATTAATGCCAGCATCGGCTTGTGGCGGTAAATCGACAGCTACAAAAAAGATATACTGAACTAAAATATAAATGCAACACGCAACAATTTCAAAGATTTTACAGAGTTACAGTTTATATAAGTAAATCTGTCAACTGAAACAAATGAATTAGGCTCTAACCTATGGATTTGTGTGGGTCTTGCAGGGCATAGGCCCACCCACTTGGCAGCCAGGCCCAGCCAATCAGAATTAGATTTTCCCCGCAAAAGGGCTTTACTACAGACCCAAATACCCCCTCCCACCGATCACGCAGGTGAAGAAGCCGGATGTGGGCTGGTGTGCTTACACGTGGTCTGCGGTTGTGAGGCCGGTTGGACATAGTGCCAAATTCTCTAAAACAACATTGGAGGCGGATTATGGTAGAGAAATTAACATTAAATTCTCTGGCAACAGCTCTGTCTGACATTCCAGCAGTCAGAATGCCAATTTCACGCTCCCTCAAAAAGCATTGTGTTGTGTGACAAAACTGCACATTTTACAGTGGCCTTTTATTGTCCCCAGCACAAGGTGCACCTTTGTAATGATCGTGCTGTTTAATCAGCTTCTTGATATTCCACACCTGTCAGGTGGATGGATTATCTTGGCAAAGGAGAAAATACTCACTAACAGGGATGTAAACAAATTTGTGCACAACATTTTAAAGAAATCACATTTATGGGATCTTTTATTTCAGCTGAAGTCCAACACTTTACATGTCGTCTTTCAATTTTTGTTCAGTGTTGATGAAAACACCTACTTGGTAAATTATATGGTCTGCAGGTTATGGGAAATTGGATACCTAGTCAGTTGCACAACTGAATGGTGTCATCTGCATTTAACCCAACCCCTATGAATCAGAGAGGTTCCTTAATCAATGTGACTGGTGCCCCGGGGGAGCAGTTTTTTGGGGGTTTTACTGCTCAAGGGAAGAACAGCAGTTTTTTTCCACCTTGCAAGCTCTGGGATTTGAACCAGCGACCTTTTCGTTACTGCCCCCCCACGCTCTTAACCGCTAGGCTACCTGCCGCCCCACTATGAGGTATTCTAACTCAGGCGAGCAGAACCTCAGGACTTCTGAGTACCAGGTGTTGTCGACAAAGAGACACACATCTCCTCCCGTGAGATTCCCCCCCGCCGCCACCGTTCTGTCCAGATACATTTATATTTACCATGTCGTTGTTCAGCCACGACTGGGAAAAACATAGGATATGACAGTTCTTCAGTTCACGTTGATAGGATAGTCTCGAACGGAGCTCCTCTAGTTTATTCACTAGTGATTGCACATTGGCCAACAGAATGGAGGGTAGAGGAAGTAGCTAACTGTGGTGGTCCCAGCCCCTTCTCCTCCTAACAGAATGGAGGGTAGAGGAAGTAGCTAACTGTGGTGGTCCCAGCCCCTTCTCCTCCTAACAGAATGCAGGGTAGAGGAAGTAGCTAACTGTGGTGGTCCCCCAGCCCCTTCTCCTCCTAACAGAATGGAGGGTAGAGGAAGTAGCTAACTGTGGTGGTCCCAGCCCCTTCTCCTCCTAACAGAACGCAGGGTAGAGGAAGTAGCTAACTGTGGTGGTCCCAGCCCCTTCTCCTCCTAACAGAACGCAGGGTAGAGGAAGTAGCTAACTGTGGTGGTCCCAGCCCCTTCTCCTCCTAACAGAACGCAGGGTAGAGGAAGTAGCTAACTGTGGTGGTCCCAGCCCCTTCTCCTCCTAACAGAACGCAGGGTAGAGGAAGTAGCTAACTGTGGTGGTCCCAGCCCCTTCTCCTCCTAACAGAACGCAGGGTAGAGGAAGTAGCTAACTGTGGTGGTCCCAGCCCCTTCTCCTCCTAACAGAACGCAGGGTAGAGGAAGTAGCTAACTGTGGTGGTCCCCCAGCCCCTTCTCCTCCTAACAGAACGCAGGGTAGAGGAAGTAGCTAACTGTGGTGGTCCCAGCCCCTTCTCCTCCTAACAGAACGCAGGGTAGAGGAAGTAGCTAACTGTGGTGGTCCCAGCCCCTTCTCCTCCTAACAGAACGCAGGGTAGAGGAAGTAGCTAACTGTGGTGGTCCCAGCCCCTTCTCCTCCTAACAGAACGCAGGGTAGAGGAAGTAGCTAACTGTGGTGGTCCCAGACCCTTCTCCTCCTAACAGAATGGAGGGTAGAGGAAGTAGCTAACTGTGGTGGTCCCAGCCCTTCTCCTCCTAACAGAATGGAGGGTAGAGGAAGTAGCTAACTGTGGTGGTCCCAGCCCCTTCTCCTCCTAACAGAGCACTTGGGAGTAGAGGAAGTAGCTAACTGTGGTGGTCCCAGACCCTTCTCCTCCTAACAGAATGGAGGGTAGAGGAAGTAGCTAACTGTGGTGGTCCCAGCCCCTTCTCCTCCTAACAGAACGCAGGGTAGAGGAAGTAGCTAACTGTGGTGGTCCCAGCCCCTTCTCCTCCTAACAGAATGGAGGGTAGAGGAAGTAGCTAACTGTGGTGGTCCCAGCCCCTTCTCCTCCTAACAGAATGGAGGGTAGAGGAAGTAGCTAACTGTGGTGGTCCCAGCCCCTTCTCCTCCTAACAGAACGCAGGGTAGAGGAAGTAGCTAACTGTGGTGGTCCCCAGCCCCTTCTCCTCCTAACAGAACGCAGGGTAGAGGAAGTAGCTAACTGTGGTGGTCCCAGCCCCTTCTCCTCCTAACAGAACGCAGGGTAGAGGAAGTAGCTAACTGTGGTGGTCCCAGCCCCTTCTCCTCCTAACAGAACGCAGGGTAGAGGAAGTAGCTAACTGTGGTGGTCCCAGACCCTTCTCCTCCTAACAGAATGGAGGGTAGAGGAAGTAGCTAACTGTGGTGGTCCCAGCCCCTTCTCCTCCTAACAGAACGCAGGGTAGAGGAAGTAGCTAACTGTGGTGGTCCCAGCCCCTTCTCCTCCTAACAGAATGGAGGGTAGAGGAAGTAGCTAACTGTGGTGGTCCCAGCCCCTTCTCCTCCTAACAGAATGGAGGGTAGAGGAAGTAGCTAACTGTGGTGGTCCCCCAGCCCCTTCTCCTCCTAACAGAACGCAGGGTAGAGGAAGTAGCTAACTGTGGTGGTCCCCAGCCCCTTCTCCTCCTAACAGAACGCAGGGTAGAGGAAGTAGCTAACTGTGGTGGTCCCAGCCCCTTCTCCTCCTAACAGAACGCAGGGTAGAGGAAGTAGCTAACTGTGGTGGTCCCAGCCCCTTCTCCTCCTAACAGAATGGAGGGTAGAGGAAGTAGCTAACTGTGGTGGTCCCAGACCCTTCTCCTCCTAACAGAATGGAGGGTAGAGGAAGTAGCTAACTGTGGTGGTCCCAGCCCCTTCTCCTCCTAACAGAATGGAGGGTAGAGGAAGTAGCTAACTGTGGTGGTCCCCCAGCCCCTTCTCCTCCTAACAGAACGCAGGGTAGAGGAAGTAGCTAACTGTGGTGGTCCCCCAGCCCCTTCTCCTCCTAACAGAACGCAGGGTAGAGGAAGTAGCTAACTGTGGTGGTCCCAGCCCCTTCTCCTCCTAACAGAACGCAGGGTAGAGGAAGTAGCTAACTGTGGTGGTCCCAGCCCCTTCTCCTCCTAACAGAACGCAGGGTAGAGGAAGTAGCTAACTGTGGTGGTCCCAGCCCCTTCTCCTCCTAACAGAATGGAGGGTAGAGGAAGTAGCTAACTGTGGTGGTCCCCCAGCCCCTTCTCCTCCTAACAGAACGCAGGGTAGAGGAAGTAGCTAACTGTGGTGGTCCCCCAGCCCCTTCTCCTCCTAACAGAACGCAGGGTAGAGGAAGTAGCTAACTGTGGTGGTCCCAGCCCCTTCTCCTCCTAACAGAACGGAGGGTAGAGGAAGTAGCTAACTGTGGTGGTCCCAGCCCCTTCTCCTCCTAACAGAACGCAGGGTAGAGGAAGTAGCTAACTGTGGTGGTCCCCCAGCCCCTTCTCCTCCTAACAGAACGCAGGGTAGAGGAAGTAGCTAACTGTGGTGGTCCCAGCCCCTTCTCCTCCTAACAGAACGCAGGGTAGAGGAAGTAGCTAACTGTGGTGGTCCCAGCCCCTTCTCCTCCTAACAGAACGCAGGGTAGAGGAAGTAGCTAACTGTGGTGGTCCCAGCCCCTTCTCTTCCTAACAGAACGCAGGGTAGAGGAAGTAGCCAACTGTGGTGGTCCCAGCCCCTTCTCCTCCTAACAGAACGGAGGGTAGAGGAAGTAGCTAACTGTGGTGGTCCCAGCCCCTTCTCCTCCTAACAGAACGCAGGGTAGAGGAAGTAGCTAACTGTGGTGGTCCCAGCCCCTTCTCCTCCTAACAGAACGCAGGGTAGAGGAAGTAGCCAACTGTGGTGGTCCCAGCCCCTTCTCCTCCTAACAGAACGCAGGGTAGAGGAAGTAGCTAACTGTGGTGGTCCCAGCCCCTTCTCCTCCTAACAGAATGGAGGGTAGAGGAAGTAGCTAACTGTGGTGGTCCCAGCCCCTTCTCCTCCTAACAGAACTTGCAGGGTAGAGGAAGTAGCTAACTGTGGTGGTCCCAGCCCCTTCTCCTCCTAACAGAATGGAGGGTAGAGGAAGTAGCTAACTGTGGTGGTCCCAGCCCCTTCTCCTCCTAACAGAACGCAGGGTAGAGGAAGTAGCTAACTGTGGTGGTCCCAGCCCCTTCTCCTCCTAACAGAACGCAGGGTAGAGGAAGTAGCCAACTGTGGTGGTCCCAGCCCCTTCTCCTCCTAACAGAACGCAGGGTAGAGGAAGTAGCTAACTGTGGTGGTCCCAGCCCCTTCTCCTCCTAACAGAATGGAGGGTAGAGGAAGTAGCTAACTGTGGTGGTCCCAGCCCCTTCTCCTCCTAACAGAACGCAGGGTAGAGGAAGTAGCTAACTGTGGTGGTCCCAGCCCCTTCTCCTCCTAACAGAATGGAGGGTAGAGGAAGTAGCTAACTGTGGTGGTCCCAGACCCTTCTCCTCCTAACATTGTAACATCAGTGATGATTAGCAGTATCAATTAAGTCAGTTTGAATTAACCTTTAAACTAGAACAGCAATTCAAAATTCCCATTAAAAATCTACTTTAATTATTCATTGGACAGAACTAGTAGAACGAGGAAACCCTGAAATAATACTGTTCAATTAATTATGAATACATTAGTATCCGTTCAGTATAATATGTTTACCTTATTTATTATCATAAATGTCTTAATATGAAACTCATTAGAAGGTAATAGAAATGCCTGATGCAGATTAATAAAATGTAACTGTTTCAGAGTGCACAGTACAGCGAATCCTCACTTTATCCTCCCAGGTCACCACCAAACTACACCTCCTCTGGCACCCCCTAGGGGAGCATATTACAACTGCAACTCCTCTGGCACCCACTAGGGGAGCATATTCAAACTACACCTCCTCTGGCACCCCCTAGGGGAGCATATTCAAACTACACCTCCTCTGGCACCCCCTAGGGGAGCATATTCAAACTGCAACTCCTCTGGCACCCCCTAGGGGAGCATATTCAAACTACACCTCCTCTGGCACCCCCTAGGGGAGCATATTCAAACTACACCTCCTCTGGCACCCCCTAGGGGAGCATATTCAAACTACACCTCCTCTGGCACCCCCTAGGGGAGCATATTCAAACTACACCTCCTCTGGCACCCCCTAGGGGAGCATATTCAAACTCCACCTCTTCTGGCACCCCCTAGGGGAGCATATTTAAACTGCACTTTTCAACTCCACACACACACAGGGAACGTTGCTCTCTCTCGGTCAACAACTGTTTGAGAGCACATTCTTCAGTCTTTAAGTAAAATCTCTGGTGCAATTTTACATCTATAGGGCCTGCACTACTTTTTGAATTCAATAAATGTATTCAATACATTTTATTTCACCTTTATTTAAGTCAGATAAGTCAGATAAGTACAAATTCTTATTTAAAATGACGGCCTACACCGGCCAAACCATAACAACACTGGACCAATTGTGCGCCACCCTAAGGGACTCCCAATCACAGCCGGTTGTGATACAGCCTGGACAGGTGCACCCTCATTCTAGCATAATTCAACATCCTGACCGCTGCATAATTCACCATAACGACCGCTGCCTGATTCACCATAACGACCGCTGCCTGATTCACCATAACGACCGCTGCCTGATTCACCATAACGACCGCTGCCTGATTCACCATCCTGACCGCTGCCTGATTCACCATAATGACCGCTGCCTGATTCACCATAACGACCGCTGCCTGATTCACCATAACGACCGCTGCCTGATTCACCATAACGACCGCTGCCTGATTCACCATAGCGACCGCTGCCTGATTCACCATAACGACCGCTGCCTGATTCACCATAACGACCGCTGCCTGATTCACCATAACGACCGCTGCCTGATTCACCATAACGACCGCTGCCTGATTCACCATAACGACCGCTGCCTGATTCACCATAACGACCGCTGCCTGATTCACCATAACGACCGCTGCCTGATTCACCATAACGACCGCTGCCTGATTCACCATAACGACCGCTGCCTGATTCACCATCCTGACCGCTGCCTGATTCACCATAACGACCGCTGCCTGATTCACCATAACGACCGCTGCCTGATTCACCATAACGACCGCTGCCTGATTCACCATAACGACCGCTGCCTGATTCACCATAACGACCGCTGCCTGATTCACCATAGCGACCGCTGCCTGATTCACCATAACGACCGCTGCCTGATTCACCATAACGACCGCTGCCTGATTCACCATAACGACCGCTGCCTGATTCACCATCCTGACCGCTGCCTGATTCACCATAACGACCGCTGCCTGATTCACCATAACGACCGCTGCCTGATTCACCATAACGACCGCTGCCTGATTCACCATAACGACCGCTGCCTGATTCACCATAACGACCGCTAACAATCCTTCGGTTTCACTTCATAGCCAAACAGAATGAAAGCTGGCGAGATCAGGATACCCTTATTCTATTATAGCTGAAATCTCTTTGGTACATTTGGTAAATGTAGTCTATGTGTTATGTGTAAATGTGAGGTGTTCCACTGAGTCTCCTTCTTACCGGGAAGTCGTCCAGAGCGTCAGGCATGAGGATGGTGAAGCGTTTGGTGCAAGAGGCCTGGGTTGCGGTGGTCCTGGCCCCTCCTCCACATCCGTCCTCTGGGTCTGCCGTGGCCTCCTGGAGCCCTCCCTGGCCTCTCTGTTGCAAGCCCAGCAGTCGGGTGTAATACTGGAACAGGTCGTCTCCCAGACGCACAGGAGACACATAGATCACCTCCACGTTCTCATCTACACACAGAGACACATAGATCACCTCCACGTTCTCATCTACACACAGAGACACATAGATCACCTCCACGTTCTCATCTACACACAGAGACACATAGATCACCTCCACGTTCTCATCTACACACAGAGACATATAGATCACCTCCACGTTCTCATCTACACACAGAGACATATAGATCACCTCCACGTTCTCATCTACACACAGAGACACATAGATCACCTCCACGTTCTCATCTACACACAGAGACATATAGATCACCTCCACGTTCTCATCTACACACAGAGACACATAGATCACCTCCACGTTCTCATCTACACACAGAGACACATAGATCACCTCCACGTTCTCATCTACACACAGAGACACATAGATCACCTCCACGTTCTCATCTACACACAGAGACACATAGATCACCTCCACGTTCTCATCTACACACAGAGACACATAGATCACCTCCACGTTCTCATCTACACACAGAGACATATAGATCACCTCCACGTTCTCATCTACACACAGAGACACATAGATCACCTCCACGTTCTCATCTACACACAGAGACACATAGATCACCTCCACGTTCTCATCTACACACAGAGACACATAGATCACCTCCACGTTCTCATCTACACACAGACACACACAGAGACACATAGATCACCTCCACGTTCTCATCTACACACAGAGACACAGATCACCTCCACGTTCTCATCTACACACAGAGACATATAGATCACCTCCACGTTCTCATCTACACACAGAGACACATAGATCACCTCCACGTTCTCATCTACACACAGAGACACACAGAGACACATAGATCACCTCCACGTTCTCATCTACACACAGAGACACACAGAGACACATAGATCACCTCCACGTTCTCATCTACACACAGAGACACATAGATCACATCCACGTTCTCATCTACACACAGAGACACATAGATCACCTCCACGTTCTCATCTACACACAGAGACATATAGATCACCTCCACGTTCTCATCTACACACAGAGACACATAGATCACCTCCACGTTCTCATCTACACACAGAGACATATAGATCACCTCCACGTTCTCATCTACACACAGAGACACATAGATCATCTCCACGTTCTCATCTACACACAGAGACATATAGATCACCTCCACGTTCTCATCTACACACAGAGACACATAGATCACCTCCACGTTCTCATCTACACACAGAGACACATAGATCACCTCCACGTTCTCATCTACACACAGAGACACATAGATCACCTCCACGTTCTCATCTACACACAGAGACACATAGATCACCTCCACGTTCTCATCTACACACAGAGACACATAGATCACCTCCACGTTCTCATCTACACACAGAGACACATAGATCACCTCCACGTTCTCATCTACACACAGAGACACATAGATCACCTCCACGTTCTCATCTACACACAGAGACACATAGATCACCTCCACGTTCTCATCTACACACAGAGACACATAGATCACCTCCACGTTCTCATCTACACACAGGGACACATAGATCACCTCCACGTTCTCATCTACACACAGGGACACATAGATCACCTCCACGTTCTCATCTACACACAGAGACACATAGATCACATCCACGTTCTCATCTACACACAGAGACACATAGATCACCTCCACGTTCTCATCTACACACAGAGACATATAGATCACCTCCACGTTCTCATCTACACACAGAGACACATAGATCACCTCCACGTTCTCATCTACACACAGAGACACATAGATCACCTCCACGTTCTCATCTACACACAGAGACATATAGATCACCTCCACGTTCTCATCTACACACAGATCACCTCCACGTTCTCATCTACACACAGAGACACATAGATCACCTCCACGTTCTCATCTACACACAGAGACACATAGATCACCTCCACGTTCTCATCTACACACAGAGACACATAGATCACCTCCACGTTCTCATCTACACACAGAGACACATAGATCACCTCCACGTTCTCATCTACACACAGAGACACATAGATCACCTCCACGTTCTCATCTACACACAGAGACACATAGATCACCTCCACGTTCTCATCTACACACAGAGACACATAGATCACCTCCACGTTCTCATCTACACACAGGGACACATAGATCACCTCCACGTTCTCATCTACACACAGGGACACATAGATCACCTCCACGTTCTCATCTACACACAGAGACACATAGATCACATCCACGTTCTCATCTACACACAGAGACACATAGATCACCTCCACGTTCTCATCTACACACAGAGACATATAGATCACCTCCACGTTCTCATCTACACACAGAGACACATAGATCACCTCCACGTTCTCATCTACACACAGAGACACATAGATCACCTCCACGTTCTCATCTACACACAGAGACACATAGATCACCTCCACGTTCTCATCTACACACAGAGACACATAAATCACCTCCACGTTCTCATCTACACACAGAGACACATAGATCACCTCCACGTTCTCATCTACACACAGAGACACATAGATCACCTCCACGTTCTCATCTACACACAGGGACACATAGATCACCTCCACGTTCTCATCTACACACAGGGACACATAGATCACCTCCACGTTCTCATCTACACACAGAGACACATAGATCACATCCACGTTCTCATCTACACACAGAGACACATAGATCACCTCCACGTTCTCATCTACACACAGAGACATATAGATCACCTCCACGTTCTCATCTACACACAGAGACACATAGATCACCTCCACGTTCTCATCTACACACAGAGACATATAGATCACCTCCACGTTCTCATCTACACAGAGACATATAGATCACCTCCACGTTCTCATCTACACACAGAGACACATAGATCACCTCCACGTTCTCATCTACACACAGAGACATATAGATCACCTCCACGTTCTCATCTACACACAGAGACACATAGATCACCTCCACGTTCTCATCTACACACAGAGACATATAGATCACCTCCACGTTCTCATCTACACACAGAGACACATAGATCACCTCCACGTTCTCATCTACACACAGAGACACATAGATCACCTCCACGTTCTCATCTACACACAGAGACATATAGATCACCTCCACGTTCTCATCTACACACAGAGACACATAGATCACCTCCACGTTCTCATCTACACACAGAGACACATAGATCACCTCCACGTTCTCATCTACACACAGAGACACATAGATCACCTCCACGTTCTCATCTACACACAGAGACACATAGATCACCTCCACGTTCTCATCTACACACAGAGACACATAGATCACCTCCACGTTCTCATCTACACACAGAGACACATAGATCACCTCCACGTTCTCATCTACACACAGAGACACATAGATCACCTCCACGTTCTCATCTACACACAGAGACACATAGATCACCTCCACGTTCTCATCTACACACAGAGACACATAGATCACCTCCACGTTCTCATCTACACACAGAGACACATAGATCACCTCCACGTTCTCATCTACACACAGAGACACATAGATCACCTCCACGTTCTCATCTACACACAGAGACACATAGATCACCTCCACGTTCTCATCTACACACAGAGACACATAAATCACCTCCACGTTCTCATCTACACACAGAGACACATAGATCACCTCCACGTTCTCATCTACACACAGAGACACATAGATCACCTCCACGTTCTCATCTACACACAGGGACACATAGATCACCTCCACGTTCTCATCTACACACAGGGACACATAGATCACCTCCACGTTCTCATCTACACACAGAGACACATAGATCACCTCCACGTTCTCATCTACACACAGAGACACATAGATCACCTCCACGTTCTCATCTACACACAGAGACACATAGATCACCTCCACGTTCTCATCTACACACAGAGACACATAGATCACCTCCACGTTCTCATCTACACACAGAGACACATAGATCACCTCCACGTTCTCATCTACACACAGGGACACATAGATCACCTCCACGTTCTCATCTACACACAGGGACACATAGATCACCTCCACGTTCTCATCTACACACAGAGACACATAGATCACATCCACGTTCTCATCTACACACAGAGACACATAGATCACCTCCACGTTCTCATCTACACACAGAGACATATAGATCACCTCCACGTTCTCATCTACACACAGAGACACATAGATCACCTCCACGTTCTCATCTACACACAGAGACACATAGATCACCTCCACGTTCTCATCTACACACAGAGACACATAGATCACCTCCACGTTCTCATCTACACACAGAGACACATAAATCACCTCCACGTTCTCATCTACACACAGAGACACATAGATCACCTCCACGTTCTCATCTACACACAGAGACACATAGATCACCTCCACGTTCTCATCTACACACAGGGACACATAGATCACCTCCACGTTCTCATCTACACACAGGGACACATAGATCACCTCCACGTTCTCATCTACACACAGAGACACATAGATCACATCCACGTTCTCATCTACACACAGAGACACATAGATCACCTCCACGTTCTCATCTACACACAGAGACATATAGATCACCTCCACGTTCTCATCTACACACAGAGACACATAGATCACCTCCACGTTCTCATCTACACACAGAGACATATAGATCACCTCCACGTTCTCATCTACACACAGAGACATATAGATCACCTCCACGTTCTCATCTACACACAGAGACACATAGATCACCTCCACGTTCTCATCTACACACAGAGACATATAGATCACCTCCACGTTCTCATCTACACACAGAGACACATAGATCACCTCCACGTTCTCATCTACACACAGAGACATATAGATCACCTCCACGTTCTCATCTACACACAGAGACACATAGATCACCTCCACGTTCTCATCTACACACAGAGACACATAGATCACCTCCACGTTCTCATCTACACACAGAGACATATAGATCACCTCCACGTTCTCATCTACACACAGAGACACATAGATCACCTCCACGTTCTCATCTACACACAGAGACACATAGATCACCTCCACGTTCTCATCTACACACAGAGACACATAGATCACCTCCACGTTCTCATCTACACACAGAGACACATAGATCACCTCCACGTTCTCATCTACACACAGAGACACATAGATCACCTCCACGTTCTCATCTACACACAGAGACACATAGATCACCTCCACGTTCTCATCTACACACAGAGACACATAGATCACCTCCACGTTCTCATCTACACACAGAGACACATAGATCACCTCCACGTTCTCATCTACACACAGAGACACATAGATCACCTCCACGTTCTCATCTACACACAGAGACACATAGATCACCTCCACGTTCTCATCTACACACAGAGACACATAGATCACCTCCACGTTCTCATCTACACACAGAGACACATAGATCACCTCCACGTTCTCATCTACACACAGAGACACATAAATCACCTCCACGTTCTCATCTACACACAGAGACACATAGATCACCTCCACGTTCTCATCTACACACAGAGACACATAGATCACCTCCACGTTCTCATCTACACACAGGGACACATAGATCACCTCCACGTTCTCATCTACACACAGGGACACATAGATCACCTCCACGTTCTCATCTACACACAGAGACACATAGATCACATCCACGTTCTCATCTACACACAGAGACACATAGATCACCTCCACGTTCTCATCTACACACAGAGACACATAGATCACCTCCACGTTCTCATCTACACACAGAGACACATAGATCACCTCCACGTTCTCATCTACACACAGAGACATATAGATCACCTCCACGTTCTCATCTACACACAGAGACACATAGATCACCTCCACGTTCTCATCTACACACAGAGACACATAGATCACCTCCACGTTCTCATCTACACACAGAGACATATAGATCACCTCCACGTTCTCATCTACACACAGAGACACATAGATCACCTCCACGTTCTCATCTACACACAGAGACATATAGATCACCTCCACGTTCTCATCTACACACAGAGACACATAGATCACCTCCACGTTCTCATCTACACACAGAGACACATAGATCACCTCCACGTTCTCATCTACACACAGAGACACATAGATCACCTCCACGTTCTCATCTACACACAGAGACACATAGATCACCTCCACGTTCTCATCTACACACAGAGACACATAGATCACCTCCACGTTCTCATCTACACACAGAGACACATAGATCACCTCCACGTTCTCATCTACACACAGAGACACATAGATCACCTCCACGTTCTCATCTACACACAGAGACACATAGATCACCTCCACGTTCTCATCTACACACAGAGACACATAGATCACCTCCACGTTCTCATCTACACACAGAGACACATAGATCACCTCCACGTTCTCATCTACACACAGAGACACATAGATCACCTCCACGTTCTCATCTACACACAGAGACACATAGATCACCTCCACGTTCTCATCTACACACAGAGACACATAGATCACCTCCACGTTCTCATCTACACACAGAGACACATAGATCACCTCCACGTTCTCATCTACACACAGAGACACATAGATCACCTCCACGTTCTCATCTACACACAGAGACACATAGATCACCTCCACGTTCTCATCTACACACAGAGACATATAGATCACCTCCACGTTCTCATCTACACACAGAGACACATAGATCACCTCCACGTTCTCATCTACACACAGAGACACATAGATCACCTCCACGTTCTCATCTACACACAGAGACACATAGATCACCTCCACGTTCTCATCTACACACAGAGACACATAGATCACCTCCACGTTCTCATCTACACACAGAGACATATAGATCACCTCCACGTTCTCATCTACACACAGAGACATATAGATCACCTCCACGTTCTCATCTACACACAGAGACACATAGATCACCTCCACGTTCTCATCTACACACAGAGACATATAGATCACCTCCACGTTCTCATCTACACACAGAGACACATAGATCACCTCCACGTTCTCATCTACACACAGAGACACATAGATCACCTCCACGTTCTCATCTCAAAGTTGTTGCTAGCTAGCTCTACCTAACCACATAAACAGCTAGTTTCATTTACCCTAAAGTTGTAGCTAGACATGCTGCCCCTAAATGAAGGGGGACTGTTATCAGAAATCAGTCGGTAGATCAGCATGTTTCACAGCAGTGTACAGCAGCAGTTGGCGGGAGGCTACTGCAGGTACTGACTCGGCGGGAGTCGCGGCAACAGCAGCAGTTGGCGGGAGGCTACTGCAGGTACTGACTCGGCGGGAGTCGCGGCAACAGCAGCTGGCGGGAGGCTTCTGCAGGTACTGACTCGGCGGGAGTCGCGGCAACAGCAGCTGGCGGGAGGCTACTGCAGGTACTGACTCGGCGGGAGTCGCGGCAACAGCAGCTGGCGGGAGGCTACTGCAGGTACTGACTCGGCGGGAGTCGCGGCAACAGCAGCTGGCGGGAGGCTACTGCAGGTACTGACTCGGCGGGAGTCGCGGCAACAGCAGCTGCTTGAGCTATAGCTAGGTAATGTTGGAGAAATCATGCTAGCTTTTTGTGACATTGTCAAACATCAGAAATACTGCTCATTGTTTCAGCTTTGATTCATTCAGCCTGTTTTAGGCAACGGACAACGCAGTCCTAAAGATGGCGCTGCAGCGCTGTGTTACGTCGCTCGGGATCTAACGAATATCTGACTGACCCCAGCAGCTCTTACTGTACCTCTGACATCACACAGTCGTCCCATCTGGATGTTCTGCAGGATGTCAAAACCCTTCAGGCTGAAACGCTGCAGCTGGGAGTAACCTGACAGAGGACACACATAGAACACAGAATACAGGGTTAGAACACAGGGAACCTAACACACAGAACACAGAATACAGGGTTAGAACACAGGGAACCTAACACATAGAACACAGAATACAGGGTTAGAACACAGGGAACCTAACACACAGAACACAGGGTTAGAACACAGGGAACCTAACACACACAGAACACAGAATACAGGGTTAGAACACAGGGAACCTAACACACAGAACACAAGGTTAGAACACAGAGAACCTAACACACATAGAACACAGAATACAGGGTTAGAACACAGGAAACCTTACACACAGAACACAGGGTTAGAACACAGGGAACCTAACACACAGAACACAGGGTTACAACCTAACCCAGTCTGCCATACACAGAACACAGGATAACATAAGAACCTGGCACACAGAAATAGAACCAGACAGAGACACAGCATAGCGATACTGTGTAGAGGACTTCCCTGAGTGTCTGTCTGCTGGTCTGCCTGGCTGACCTGCCAGTGCAGTGAGAGAGAGACACAATCCTCCGATGGATCGAGGTAATTAAATTAAATGATTGGCTTCTTGCTAATTAACAACAATGGGGTTCAACTAGCTAATTATCTTCTCCGAGCTCGACACAGCTGCACACACACACACGCACACACACACACACACACACGCACACACACACACACGCACGCACACACACACATCGCTCTACTCCTCAGAGACCCGGAGTGCACATAAAACATTCCATCTGTTTGTAATTAGCTCTAATAATCATAGTTTATTGAGACAATAGTTTATTAAGGATTGAGAATGAACGCCTGATTGCAATTGAAACTCATAGTTGTGTGCTTTCTTCATTCTGACTAATAAAGAGAGACCATCTAAACGACCCACGGCGGATACCGTAAAAAGAAAACCAAGATACAGTACTCCATCCTTGGGTTCATTACCTGTAAATGATCTGAGGGGCAGAACACATCCCCATGTGTCACGTTGAAATATAGTCTTTCCTAATGGTTAATGGCTATTCATTAGCTTTAACTTCAAATTCCTAAATGAAATGACAATAGAGGTGAAAGCTTTCTGTTCAGTTCCCACCCTCTCTGGCATTCAGACTCTCATGGCCTCCTCTTGGTTTTCCTGCAGAGACCACAGACCCGTTTCAAGCTGTACCAGTACCAGTCAGGTGTAGCTGTAGACAGAGCTGTCCGCACACACCTGTACACACGCCCCTGGAAGTGGGGGTGTGTCTGTGTGAGGGAGAGATACCTACCTAATGATGGGATGTGTATGATGGTCCTTCTGGAAGCCTGGATGTGTTTCCAGTTGGCTGCCAGATACTGGAGGAGGACAAGAGGAACATAGATCAGTGATGCGACTGTCCTGAAGACACACACACACACACACGGGCTGAGTACATTAAGATGTTTACAACCAAGATGACAGCTGTCATGACTGACCACGAGAATCCAAATAGATCAGATCTGTTTTGCAATGAATAACTTCAATCAGACCCCGTTTCACCTGTAGAGGGGGGATGGAAAGAACTAGTGGGGATTAACAAGGGAGAAGATCCAGGCCTGTGCTCTCCAAATTCACCAAAGGAATGTGATTTGTCTCAACAGACCTTTTCGTCCGCTGAAACTCGTTCAAAAGCACGTTCAAAAGCAAATACAGGAACAATATTTCTAACAAATAACGTGGGGAATGGTCAGAGGCGATCATTGTTTTTGTTATTTTGTGATGTCATTAAAAATGTTATGAAGGAAATACTGTAACTTGGAAAGTATACATCCTACATGGATGAAGTTTCCATACTATGGGTTGTGCATGTAATATGGAAAACGATTAAAGTGTTTTTGTTAAAAGAGGAATATGATTTATAGAAGTTATAAGAGATAATTGTTTTCCATAACTTTCGCACAGCGAGTAATAACCGCCCAGGAGTGAGGTCAGGGAGCGTGCCAGCCTGCCGGAACCGTCCCTTTCAAGCAAAAAGGTATAAAGCATGGGTTAAGAAGTGACCAGAAAATTGTGAAGCTGCAGCTGGGCGTTTAAAATCATTTGAACTTTGAATTTCAACACGAGGTGGAGAAGATATACTCACCTTCCGGACAATCACTGGTACGGCTGATTAGCTGTCCTAAGTAAAGTATTTTCAAAAGAGAATTTAAGTAGGACCATCCTGTTACTCTGCTCAAACCATCGTATTACGCTACTCTCATCACCCCACTGGGGAACCGTCGATACGTCTGGCTAGCCTATCTTCAAAGAAGCATCTTCAAGAGCGAATGGAAGGAAAATTAACTCTGTAGTTCTGTTCAGGACTACACGACAAGTTACTGGATAACGGACAACAATGATGAAGGACAACAGTAGAAGAGTTGTTGGAACCATTTCAGACAATCACAAGTGTGCCGTGAAAAGGCCCAACACCCTCTCCAAGGCTGCCCTGTTCACTGAGAGATCCCCGGTGACCCCAGGCATTTCACGTAAATACAGTTGAAGTCGGAAGTTTACATACACCTTAGCCAAATACATTTAAACTCAATGTAATCCTAGTAAATATTCCCTGTCTTAGGTCAGTTAGGATCACCACTTTATTTTAAGAATGTGAAATGTCATAATAATAGCAGAGAGAATGATTTATTTCAGCTTGTATTTCTTTCATCACATTCCCAGTGGTTCAGAAGTTTATATACACTCAATTAGTATTTGGTAGCATTGCCTTTAAATTGTTTAACTTGGGTCAAACGTTTTGGGTAGCCTTCCACAAGCTTCCCACAATAAGTTGGGTGAATATTGGCCCATTCCTCCTGACAGAGCCGGTGTAACTGAGTCAGGTTTGTGGGCCTCCTTGCTCGCACACGCTTTTTCAGTTCTGCCCATTTTCTATAGGATTGAGGTCAGGGCTTTGTGATGTCCACTCCAATACCTTGACTTTGTTGTCCTTAAGCCAATTTGCCACAACTTTGGAAGTATGCTTGGGTCATTGTCCATTTGGAAGACCCATTTGCGACCAAACTTTAACTTCCTGACTGATGTCTTGAGATGTTGCTTCAATATATCCACATAATCTTTTTTTCCTCATGATGCCATTTATTTGGTGAAGTGCACCAGTCCCTCCTGCAGCAAAGCACCCCCACAACATCATGCTGCCACCCCCGTGCTTCATGTTTGGGATGGTGTTCTTTGGCTTGCAAGCCTCCACCTTTTTCCTCCAAACATAACGATGGTCATTATGGCCAAAGAGTTCTATTTTTGTTTCATCAGACCAGAGGACATTTCTCCAAAAAGTACGATCTTTGTCCCCATGTGCAGTTGCAAACCGTAGTCTGGCTTTTTTTATGGCGGTTTTGGAGAAGTGGCTTTTTCCTTGCTGAGCCGCCTTTCAGGTTATGTCGATATAGGACTCGTTTTACTGTGGATATAGATACTTTTGTATCTGTTTCCTCCAGCATCTTCACAAGGTCCTTTGTTGTTGTTCTGGGATTGATTTGCACTTTTCGCACCAAAGTACGTTCATCTCTAGGAGACAGAACACGTCTCCTTCCTGAGCGGTATGATGGCTGTGTGGTCCCATGGTGTTTATACTTGCGTACTATTGTTTGTACAGATGAACGTGGTACCTTCAGGCATTTGGAAATTGCTCCCAAGGATGAACCAGACTTGTGGAGGTCTACAATTTTCTTTCTGAGGTCCTGGCTGATTTCTTTTGATTTTCCCATGATGTCAAGCAAAGAGGCACTGAGTTCGAAGGTAGGCCTTGAAATACATCCACAGGTACTCCTCCAATTGACTCAAATGATGTCAATTAGCCTATCAGAAGCTTCTAAAGCCATGACATCATTTTCTGGAATTTTCCAAGCTGTTTAAAGGCACAGTCAACTTAGTGTATGTAAACTTCCGACCCACTGGAATTGTGATACAGTGAATTAATTATAAGTGAAATAATCTGTCTGTAAACAATTGTTGGAAAAATGACTTGTGTCATGCACAAAGTAGATGTCCTAACCGACTTGCCAAAACTATAGTTTGTTTACAAGAAATTAGTGGAGTGGTTGAAAAACGAGTTTTAATGACTCCAACCTAAGTGTATGTAAACTTCCGACTTCAACTGTACCTTCATGATTTCTTGCTCAAAGCGGGCGGCGGTTCGCGTGCAAAGTTTATGGTTATTGCAGGTGAGAGTAGTTTCTGAATGTGGCAATGTTAATTGTCTCTGTGCCTCCCTCTCCATCTCTTCTTTAACAAGCATCCATGTTGATGTCATTCCGCTATGGATCTGTTTTCAGCGGATTAAGTCTCCAGTCAATAACCGATGCAGAGTGTGTGTGTTCAGCCTGTGTTCCCATTTACAGTGGCTTGTGAAAGTATTCACCCCCCTTGGCATTTTTCCTATTTTGTTGCCTTACAACCTGGAATTAAAATAGATTTTTTGAGGGTTTGTATTATGTAATTTACACAACATGCCCACCACTTTGAAGATGCAAAATATTTTTTCTTGTGAAACAAACAAGAAATAAGACAAAAAAACTGAAAACTTGAGCGTGCATAACTATTCACCACCCCAAAGTCAATACTTTGTAGAGCCTCCTTTTGCAGCAATTACAGCTGCAAGTCTCTTATGTCTCTATAAGCTTGGCACATCTAGCCACTGGGATTTGTGCCCATTCTTCAAGGCAAAACTGCTCCAGCTCCTTCAAGTTGGATGGGTTCCGCTGATGTACAGCAATCTTTAAGTCATACCACAGATTCTCAATTGGATTGAGGTCTGGGCTTTGACTAGGCCATTCCAAGACATTTAAGTGTTTCTTCTTAAACCACTCAAGTGTCGCTTTAGCAGTATAGGGTCATTGTCCTGCTTAGGGTCATTGTCCTGCTGGAAGGTGAACCTCCGTCCCAGTCTCAAATCTCTGGAAGACTGAAAACAGGTTTCCCTCCAGAATTTCCCTGTATTTAACGGAATCCATCATTCCTTCAATTCTGACCAGTTTCCCAGTCCCTGCCGATGAAAAACTGCCACCACCATGCTTCACTGTGGGGATGGTGTTGTCGGGGTGATGAGAGGTGTTGGGTTTGCGCCAGACATAGCGTTTTCCTTGATGGCCAAAAAAATACTTTTTTGTCTCATCTAAACAGAGTACCTTCTTCCATATGTTTGTGGAAACTCCCACGTGACTTTTGGCGAAAACCAAACGTGTTTGCTTATTTTTTTCTTTAAGCAATGGCTTTTTTCTGGCCACTCTTCCGTAAAGCCCAGCTCTGTGGAGTGTACGGCTTAAAGTGGTCCTATGGAAAGATACTCCAATCTCCACTGTGGAGCTTTGCAGCTCCTTCAGGGTTATCTTTGGTCTTATTGTTGCCTCTCTGATTAATGCCCTCCTTGCCTGGTCCGTGAGTTTTGGTGGGCGGCCCTCTCTTGTCAGGTTTGTTGTGGTGCCATATTCTTTTTATCATAAAACATTTTAATAATGGATTTAATGGTGCTCCGTGGGATGTTCAAAGTTTTGGATATTTTTTATAACCCAACCCTGATCTGCACTTCTCCACAACTTTGTCCCTGATCTGTTAGGAGAGCTACTTGGTCTTCATGATGCTGCTTGGTGGATGGTGCCCATTGCTTAGTGGTGTTGCAGACTCTGGGGCTTTTCAGAACAGGTGTATATATACTGAGATCATGTGACACTACCCTCCTGTAGGTTAAATAAAGTCCACCTGTGTGCAATCTAACTAATTATGTGACTTCTGAAGGTAATTGGTTGCACCAGATCTTATTTAGGGGCTTCATTGCTAAGGGGGTGAATACATACGCACCACTTTTCAGTTTTTATTTTTATTTTTTATTTTTTGCAACGTTTGTTTTTAATTTCACTTCACCAATTTGGACTATTTTGTGTATGTCCATTTCCTGAAATCCAAATAAAAATCCATTTACATTACAGGTTGAAATACAACAAAATAGGAAAAAATGCCAAGGGGGATGAATACTTTTGCAAGTCACTGTAATTAGGTAGAAAATAAATAATTAAACCAAATTTGTGTAGTAATGAAGGCTGGAGTTTTTGCAGATTCAAGGAGGTTATGACTGTACAGAATGATGATATGATACGAAGTTATGATTGATAAATTGACTGTTTATGGATTTGGTTAGGTTTGATTCGGGAGAACTATAAAATAACCGCTCTCGGGTTGCCCCAGATCCTAATGAGTTAATTGTTACATGATTAATTTAAATCGGGTAACAATTAAACACAGTTAGTTAATTAGATAAATAACAGTCTTCAGATTAATGTTAAAGTCAAGTCACGACACAGAGACAGAGACACAGAGACACAGACAGGAACAGAGACACAGACAGGGACAGACATAGACAGAGACACATTCAGAGACAGAGACACATTCAGAGACAGAGACACATTCAGAGACAGAGACACATTCAGAGACAGAGACACAGACAGAGACACAGACAGGGACAGATATAGACAGAGACACATTCAGAGACAGAGACACATTCAGAGACAGAGACACATTCAGAGACAGACACAGACAGAGACACAGACAGAGACAGAGACACAGACAGAGACACATTCAGAGACAGAGACACAGACAGAGACACATGCAGAGACACAGACACATTCAGAGACACAGACAGAGACACAGACAGGGACAGAGACAGAGACACATTCAGAGACACAGACAGAGACAGAGACAGAGACACAGACAGGGACACAGACAGAGACACAGACAGGGACAGAGACACATTCAGAGACAGAGACACATTCAGAGACAGAGACACATTCAGAGACAGACACAGACAGAGACACAGACAGAGACAGAGACACAGACAGAGACACATTCAGAGACAGAGACACAGACAGAGACACATGCAGAGACACAGACACATTCAGAGACACAGACAGAGACACAGACAGGGACAGAGACACAGACAGAGACAGAGACAGAGACACAGACAGGGACACAGACAGAGACACAGACAGGGACAGAGACACAGACACATTCAGAGACAGAGACACATTCAGAGACAGAGACACATTCAGAGACAGAGACACATACAGAGACACAGACAGAGACACATTCAGAGACAGAGACACAGACAGAGACACAGACAGAGACAGAGACACAGACAGAGACACATTCAGAGACAGAGACACAGACAGAGACACATTCAGAGACAGAGACACAGACAGAGACACATTCAGAGACAGAGACACAGACAGAGACACATTCAGAGACAGAGACAGAGACACAGACAGAGACAGAGACACAGACAGAGACACAGACAGATTCAGAGACACAGACAGAGACAAAGACAGAGACACAGACAGGGACACAGACAGGGACAGAGACACTTTCAGAGACAGAGACACAGACAGAGACAGAAACACAGACAGAGACAGAGACACAGACAGAGACACAGACACAGACAGAGACACAGACAGAGACAGAGACACAGACAGAGACAAAGACAGAGACACAGACAGGGACACAGACAGGGGCAGAGACAGAGACACATTCAGAGACAGAGACACATTCAGAGACAGAGACACATTCAGAGACAGAGACACAGACAGAGACACAGACAGAGACACATTCAGAGACAGAGACACAGACAGAGACACATTCAGAGACAGAGACACATTCAGAGACAGAGACACATTCAGAGACACATTCAGAGACACAGACACATTCAGAGACACAGACAGAGACAGGGCCAGAGACACATTCAGAGACACAGACACATTCAGAGACAGAGACACAGACAGAGACACAGACAGAGACACAGACAGATTCAGAGACACAGACAGAGACAAAGACAGAGACACAGACAGGGACACAGACAGGGGCAGAGACAGAGACACATTCAGAGACAGAGACACATTCAGAGACAGAGACACAGACAGGGACAGATTCAGAGACACAGACAGAGACAGGGCCAGAGACACAGACACATTCAGAAACAGAGACAGAGACACAGACAGGGACACAGACAGGGACAGAGACACTTTCAGAGACAGAGACACAGACAGAGACAGAAACACAGACAGAGACAGAGACACAGACAGAGACACAGACAGGGACACAGACAGGGACAGAGACACATTCAGAGACAGAGACACATTCAGAGACAGAGACACATTCAGAGACAGAGACACAGACAGAGACACATTCAGAGACAGAGACACATTCAGAGACAGAGACACATTCAGAGACACAGACACATTCAGAGACACAGACAGAGACAGGGCCAGAGACACATTCAGAGACACAGACACATTCAGAGACAGAGACACAGACAGAGACACAGACAGATTCAGAGACACAGACAGAGACAAAGACAGAGACACAGACAGGGACACAGACAGGGGCAGAGACAGAGACACATTCAGAGACAGAGACACAGACAGGGACAGATTCAGAGACACAGACAGAGACAGGGCCAGAGACACAGACACATTCAGAGACAGAGACACATTCAGAGACAGAGACACATTCAGAGACAAAGACAGGGACAGAGACAGATTCGGAGACACAGACAGAGACACAGACAGAGCATCTGAGGGTACATAGTGCTGTTATATCAAAACAGACATTTAATTGAGATGTCAGACCATCAAGGGTACAGAGGATTCTCTGCTCAGTCAGAGGTGTAAATGTGAGTGGGAGAACATCTAGGTATGACAGACAGACAGACGGACAGACAGACCTGGCCCCTGATGCGGTAGTTGTCCAAGTGTGTCCTCCTGCTCTCCTGCAGGCTCTTCCTGACGCGGCCCAGTTGAGCGTGCATCAGCCAGGAGATGGCGATGGTCCCTGCCGCCCACTTCCTCTGGCGGTGGTGCAAGTAGGCGTTGCGGGCCCAGTGGCGCCTCCAGCAGCTCTGGATCCGTACCGCGGCCGATGACGCCTCCGTGCCTCCCTCACCCCGGTAGCGCTGCCCTGGTCGGTGTACCAGGTCCCAAACCTCCTCTCTGTTCTCCATCACAGAGAGGAGACGCTCCACCGAGCTACTGCCTCCTACTCTTACGGCCCAGTCCGGATCCCCGCCCTGGAGAAGGACAGGGACAGTGATCCGTAATGGGATAGCATCAATGTACCCTTCTGCTGTGCGCAAACCTGAACGTTGTGAAAAGTCTGTGCAAATTCTGGCATGTATTTTACTGTGAACACTGAGGCTGTACCCGCTTTAAGTTACAGTTTTACTGTGAACACTGAGGCTGTACCCGCTTTAAGTTACAGTTTTACTGTGAACACTGAGGCTGTACCCGCTTTAAGTTACAGTTTTACTGTGAACACTGAGGCTGTACCCGCTTTAAGTTACAGTTTTACTGTGAACACTGAGGCTGTACCCGCTTTAAGTTACAGTTTTAACAGTGGCCAAGTGGCTATTTGATCATAATGTAGGCCTACCAGAGTGGCCTACCATCAGAAGCAATGGAGACAAACCATGCCACAACATAGAAACAGCTGTTCTATCATTCAGCCTACAGTAGCAGCCAATGTGTGGTGCTCATTGTAGGCCTACATTCCCAAACATTATGCAGGGCTTAACTAACTCCGATGCGCTCTGCCTCAAGCAAATTCACAGCCTAAGTCTTACGTAGTCAGATTGGTTCATATTATGTTGATTTCAATCACAATTCCCCACAGTAGAAGAAAACTAGTAGTTCAGCCGAGTTCAATCTCGTGCATCGCGCACAGCTTAGAGGGAACACTGGATAGCTCTCACACACACACAGTCACCCTCACACACACACACCCCACCTACCTGTGCCAGCTCTACCAGCCTCTCTCCGTTGACCCTGGCCATTGGGACAGCATAGCGCCTCAGAAGACTCCCCAGCCCCGACAGCAGCTCCACCAGCAGGCTCCAGCACAGGCAGTAGTGCTGCTTGAAGCGGCAGAAGTCTGGGGCCATGGGGTTGATGCGGCCCTCCAGGATGGTGAAGGAGAACTTACTGATGGATATGGAAGCCAGAGCAGGGAGACACTGGAGAGAGACAAAACACTACTGGTTTTATAGAAGAGAGAAGCAAACATCAGAACATCGGAAAATCGGAACACCGGAACATCGGAACATCAGAATATCGGAACACCGGAACATCGGAATATCAGAATATCGGAACTGAGTATGAACGCACTGGGTGAGTCTGAGAGACTAAAGGCTGCAGTTTGATTGAATAATGGTTAGAATGAGCTGGTCCATGGTTGTATTACCCTACATATCAGAGACCTTGAAACGAGTACGCACCAATCAAATACACTGGTACATCAAAACATGTTTCAAATAAGTGGTAGCCTACTCTTCACTCTTATTACAAATAACAATCACGGATACAAAGACTAGTTCAAGGTCATCTCCGAACCATCAACCGTGTGCTGGCAAACTAATAGTCTGTCACACAGTTCTAGGCATAAGCGCTTAGAGCCCCCATCGGCTAGGGGGCGTCCTGGTAGTTTGTCTAGCCAGCTATCATGGCTGAATACCGACCGGGCACACTGGGCATGTGCCCAGGGGCCCTGACCTCCAGGGGGCCCCCCATTGGTTTTGTTAGTCACTCTGACTCATATATCATATTAACATGGCATGTCATTACAAAATGTGTTGAATTGCAGAGAAATGGCCTTAAAACTGAAACATTTTCTCTATGCCCCCATGACAAAATTGCAGGAAATTAAGAAAATTTAATTCTCTCTCCACCGTCAAGAGCGGGGCCACTAAAATGTTTTGCCGAGAGGTGCTAGCAAATCTCGCTTAGGTCTCCCAAAAGGACAGTTTCTTTACTAGCTCTGGTGACAAGTAGAATTTTGCAACCCTGGTCACAAGAGACGAGGTCCAAGTTTGAGGGGTGAGACAGGAGGCGCCAACCTGGGGGTTGAGGGGGTGAGACAGGAGGCGCCAACCTGGGGGTTGAGGGGTGAGACAGGAGGCACCAACCTGGGGGTTGAGGGGTGAGACAGGAGGCGCCAACCTGGGGGTTGAGGGGTGAGACAGGAGGCGCCAACCTGGGGGTTGAGGGGTGAGACAGGAGGCGCCAACCTGGGGGTTGAGGGGTGAGACAGGAGGCGCCAACCTGGGGGTTGAGGGGTGAGACAGGAGGCACCAACCTGGGGGTTGAGGGGTGAGACAGGAGGCGCCAAGCTGGGGTTGAGGGGTGAGACAGGAGGCGCCAAGCTGGGGGTTGAGGGTGAGACAGGAGGCACCAACCTGGGGGTTGAGGGGTGAGACAGGAGGCACCAACCTGGGGGTTGAGGGGTGAGACAGGAGGCACCAACCTGGGGGTTGAGGGGTGAGACAGGAGGCACCAACCTGGGGGTTGAGGGGTGAGACAGGAGCAAGCCGGGCGGCTCCCTGGGTCATTTGCCTGTGTTCCGAGCTCTTGGAGCTGGCGGTGGGCGGGGTTTGGATGGTCCAGGTGGACGGGCGTTCGCTGCCGTGGCCGTGGGAGGGGCCAGGATCCTTGCCCCAGATCAATTCCTTCTGACCCAGCGATGTCTTCTCTGGCAGGGCTAAGGGGAAAAATGTTTCTTTAAATTCTGTTTAAAAAAAATATATGTTTGTCATGTAGCAGACTCTATTATCCAGTAGATGAAGATTATAAAGTAGGTACAACATCCACCTATCATAACCATTACAAATAAAAACATTCTTCAAAACTACAAGCTACCTGCAAACTCAGAGCTAGTACAGACACTCAGAGCTAGTACAGACACTCAGAGCTAGTACAGACACTCAGAGCTAGTACAGACACTCAGAGCTAGTACAGACACTCAGAGCTAGTACAGACACTCAGAGCTAGTACAGACACTCAGAGCTAGTATAGACACTCAGAGCTAGTATAGACACTCAGAGCTAGTACAGACACAGAATGAATAGCCTAGCTATTGGCTGCTGTCGAGCCCACAGACCAGTATGAATAGCCTAGCTATTGGCTGCTGTCGAGCCCACAGACCAGTATGAATAGCCTAGCTATTGGCTGCTGTCGAGCCCACAGACCAGTATGAATAGCCTAGCTATTGGCTGCTGTCGAGCCCACAGACCAGTATGAATAGCCTAGCTATTGGCTGCTGTCGAGCCCACAGACCAGTATGAATAGCCTAGCTATTGGCTGCTGTCGAGCCCACAGACCAGTATGAATAGCCTAGCTATTGGCTGCTGTCGAGCCCACAGACCAGTATGAATAGCCTAGCTATTGGCTGCTGTCGAGCCCACAGAGCAGAATGAACCAGGACAGAGAAAATAACAATATGAAATGTCTGCACTCACTACTGCAAGTTGCTCTGGGTAAGAGCGTCTGATAAAAAAATGTAAACATGTAAAATAATAAGGAAGAAGTGACCCATCTTGGAGGAGCAGCTCTCTTCTCGGCGGTGTAGCGGAGCAGCCTTGGGTCGGACGGGAGTCCAGAACACATCTGCAGCTGAAGGGGTTAAACCCTTCTCCAGTAGACCGGCAATGCCTGCAACACCACAACACAGTCAATACGACAGAATGACATATAAGACCTCAATCAATATAGCATACTGTACCAGGAGTGACTGGCTGCGATGATGATAGTGATCACGTGGTTGCGACAATGATAACGAAGTTATGATAAACGACAGTGATAATGCGGTTATGATAACGATAGTGATAATGCGGTTACGATAATGATAGTGATAGTGCGGTTGTGATAGTGGCTGTGATAGTGTGGTTAAGAGAGTGATAGTGTGGCTGTGGTAATGGTAGTGTTTTTTATTTTTATTTAACCAGAAAGGGCTCATGGTGATTTTTAAATCTCTTTTTCAAGAGCGTCCTGGCCAAGATAGGCAGCACCAAGTCATTACAAAATTACAGACAGACAACGTAACAAAACTACAAGTAATCTAGTAAAAACCATAGAATTCACAAGAGTATAACAAAATCATAAAACAGCCATTTAAAAACATTGACAGGTCAGGGAATCAGTCTCAAGATCCTTCATCAGCGATTTAAAAACACCAAATCGGGACAAGTTCTTCCAGTTTAAAAGTATTTTGTAAAGTGTTCCAAGACGATGGCGCAGAGTACATAAAAGCCCTTTTACCAAATTCAGTTCGAACATTTGGAACAGTTAGCAGGATAGAGTCCAGCGAACGAAGAGAGTACCCACCACATTTCTGAACAATAAAAATGCCCAAATAAAAAAGGTAATAAACCCAAAATGACTTTGTAAATAAATGTATACCAGTGACTGAGCCTACGAGTGACTGGAGAAGGCCAGCCAACCCTGGTATACAAAGTGCAATGGTGCGTAAGGGGTTTTACAGTTTAAAATAAATCTCAAAGCGCCATGGTAAAGGGTGTCAATTGATCTCAAACACTGAGCGGAAGCATTCATATATAAAATATCCCCATAGTCTAGTAAAGGCATAAATGTAGCTGATACTAGCCTCCTTCTGGCTTCAACAGAAAAATGAATATGCAATTGAATATGCAATTTAAAAGAGAGGCTGTCATCAGTTAAAAGGTGAAAGGTTCAGAGGTCTATGTCTTGCTTTCGAAAACACAATTAGTTTAGTTTTGTCAGTGTTGAGGATAAGCTTCAATTGACACAAGGTATGTTGAACAGTATAAAAAGCAGTTTGAAAGTTCTGGAAAGCCTTTGTAAGAGACGAGGCACAACAGTAAATAACAGTATCATCAGCATAAAAATGAAGTTGCGCATTTTGGAAATTTTTTGTCTAAATTATTTATATAAATAGTGAATAAGAGAGGACCAAGTACAGAGCCTTGGGGCACACCATTACAGACAGACAATTTAACAGACATGAGCCCATCAAATTAAGTGCACTGAGTTCTATCAGACAGATAGTTAGCAAATCATGCAACTGCATGCTCCGAAAGACCTACACTCGACAACCTCGGTATAGCCCGGTCAACTGTATCAAAAGACCTACACTCGACAACCTCGGTATAGCCCGGTCAACTGTATCAAAAGACCTACACTCGACAACCTCGGTATAGCCCGGTCAACTGTATCAAAAAGACCTACACTCGACAACCTCGGTATAGCCCGGTCAACTGTATCAAAAGACCTACACTCGACAACCTCGGTATAGCCCGGTCAACTGTATCAAAAGACCTACACTCGACAACCTCGGTATAGCCCGGTCAACTGTATCAAAAGACCTACACTCGACAACCTCGGTATAGCCCGGTCAACTGTATCAAAAGACCTACACTCGACAACCTCGGTATAGCCCGGTCAACTGTATCAAAAGACCTACACTCGACAACCTCGGTATAGCCCGGTCAACTGTATCAAAAGCCTTAGAGAGATCAATAAAAAGAGACACAGTGCAGTTTTTTGTCAAGGGCTTCAGTGATGTCATTTAAAAGCTTCATGGCTGCTGTAATTGTGCTATGCCTCTTCCTGAAGCCCGACTGGTACATTGATAAAATAGAGTTAGTATATAAAAACTATTTTTAGCTGTTCACTCACAAGGGTTTCAAGTATTTTCACCAGGGGGTGACAGCTTTGAGATTGGCCTATAATGATTTAAAAGAGTTGGATCTCCCCCTTTTAAAAGCGGTAGGACAAATGCTGATTTCCAGATCTTTGGGAATTTCATTCCATTCCAGGGTTAGATTGAACAGATATGTAAGTGGTTCAGCTATGAAATCAGCTGCCAGATTTTAAAAAGCAGGGATCAAGAAGATCAGGACCTGCAGGCTTTCTCTGATCTAAGGATTTCAGGGCGTTATGTACCTCCTGCACTGAGAATGGCTAAAAGCTAAAAGTTTAACCAGCTCTCGCTGGGTCATCCACACAGGGTTGTACAGAGACAGAGGACACTGGTTCATCCACACAGGGTTGTACAGAGACAGAGGACACTGGTTCATCCACACAGGGTTGTACAGAGACAGAGGACACTGGGTCATCCACACAGGGTTGTACAGAGACAGAGGACACTGGGTCATCCACACAGGGTTGTACAGAGACAGAGGACACTGGGTCATCCACACAGGGTTGTACAGAGACAGAGGACACTGGGTCATCCACACAGGGTTGTACAGAGACAGAGGACACTGGGTCATCCACACAGGGTTGTGCAGAGACCGAGGACACTGGGTCATCCACACGGGGTTGTGCAGAGACAGAGGACACTGGTTCATCCACACGGGGTGGTACAGAGACAGAGGACACTGGTTCATCCACACAGGGTTGTACAGAGACAGAGGACACTGGTTCATCCACACAGGGTTGTACAGAGACAGAGGACACTGGTTCATCCACACAGGGTTGTACAGAGACAGAGGACACTGGTTCATCCACACAGGGAAGTACAGAGACCGAGGACACTGGTTCATCCACACAGGGTTGTACAGAGACAGAGGACACTGGTTCAACCACACAGGGTTGTACAGAGACAGAGGACACTGGTTCATCCACACAGGGAAGTACAGAGACAGAGGACACTGGTTCATCCACACAGGGTTGTACAGAGACCGAGGACACTGGTTCATCCACACAGGGTTGTACAGAGACAGAGGACACTGGTTCATCCACACAGGGTTGTACAGAGACCGAGGACACTGGTTCATCCACACAGGGTTGTACAGAGACAGAGGACACTGGTTCATCCACACAGGGTTGTACAGAGACAGAGGACACTGGTTCATCCACACGGGGTTGTACAGAGACAGAGGACACTGGTTCATTCACACGGGGTTGTACAGAGACAGAGGACACTGGTTAATCCACACAGAGTTGTACAGAGACAGAGGACACTGGTTCATCCACACAGGGTTGTACAGAGACAGAGGACACTGGTTCATCCACACGGGGTTGTACAGAGACAGAGGACACTGGGTCATCCACACGGGGTTGTACAGAGACAGAGGACACTGAATCAAGCAGCCTACCAGATGATACAAAGTGCTCATTGAAACAATTCAGCATTTCAGTTTTGTCATACACAGCAACCAAGTCCTTCAATACACATGACGGGAATTCATTAACATTACTGTTACCAGACATAGACGTAATAGCCTTCCAAAACTGTCTAGTTTAGTAACAGACATGAAATATTCAGACTTGGCCTTCCTGAGAAGAAAACAACACTTGTTTTGTAGCTGCCTAAAAATAAGCCAATCAGCATCAGAACATGGTTTCCTTGCTCGAGCCCAGGCTAGATGACGTTTGGTGAATAATACAAGACAGCTCAGAAGAAAACCATGTGTGGTTGTGATAGTGATAATGTGGCTACGATAATGATAGTGATAGTGTGGCTATGATAATGATAGTGTGGTTGTGATAGTGATAATGTGGCTATGATAATGATAGTGTGGTTGTGATCGTGATAATGTGGCTATGATAATGATAGTGATAGTGTGGCTATGATAATGATAGTGTGGTTGTGATAGTGATAATGTGGCTACGATAATGATAGTGCGGCTATGATAATGATAGTGTGGTTGTGATCGTGATAATGTGGCCATGATAATGATAGTGATAGTGTGGCTGCGATAATGATAGTGCGGTTGCGATAGTGATCATGTGGCAATGATAATGATAGTGATAGTGTGGCTGCGATAATGATAGTGTGGTTGTGATAGTGATAATGTGGCTACGATAATGATAGTGGTAGTGTGGCTGCGTTAATGATAGTGTGGTTGTGATAGTGATAATGTGGCTATGATAATGATAGTGATAGTGTGGCTGTGATAATGATAGTGTGGTTGTGATAGTGATAATGTGGCTGCTATAATGATAGTGTGGTTGTGATAGTGATAATGTGGCTATGATAATGATAGTGATAGTGTGGCTTCAATAATGATAGTGTGGTTGTATAGTGATAATGGGGCTATGATAATGATAGTGTGGTTGTGATAGTGATAATGTGGCTGTAATAATTATAGTGTGGTTGCGATAGTGATAATGTGGCTGTGATAATGATAGTGTGGTTGTGATACTGATAGTGTGGCTGTAATAATGATAGTGTGGTTGTGATAGTGATAATGTTGCTACGATATAGATAGTGAGGCTGCAATAATGATAGTGTGGTTGAGATAGTGATAATGTGGCTGCTATAATGATAGTGTGGTTGTGATAGTGATAATGTGGCTACGATAATGATAGTGATAGTGTGGCTGCAATAATGATAGTGTGGTTGATAGTGATAATGTGGCTGCTATAATGATAGTGTGGTTGTGATAGTGATAATGTGGCTATGATAATGATAGTGTGGCTGTGATAATGATAGTGATAGTGTGGCTGTGATAATGATAGTGTGGCTGTGATAATGATAGTGATAGTGTGGCTGTGATAGCGATAATGTGGCTATGATAATGATATTGTGGTTGTGATATTGATAGTGTGGCTATGATAATGATAGTGATAGTGTGGATGTGATAATGATAGTGTGGTTGCGATAGTGATAATGTGGCTATGAAAATGATAGTGATAGTGTGGCTGCTATAATGATAGTGTGGTTGTGATAGTGATAATGTTGCTATGATAATGATAGTGTGGTTGTGATAGTGATAATGTGGCTATGATAATGATAGTGATAGTGTGGCTGCAATAATGATAGTGTGGTTGTGATAGTGATAATGTGGCTGCTATAATGATAGTGTGGTTGTGATAGTGATAATGTTGCTGTGATAATGATAGTGATAGTGTGGCTGTGATAATGATAGTGTGGCTGTGATAATGATAGTGATAGTGTGGCTGTGATAATGATAGTGTGGCTGTGATAATGATAGTGATAGTGTGGTTGTGATAGCGATAATGTGGCTATGATAATGATATTGTGGTTGTGATAGTGATAGTGTGGCTATGATAATGATAGTGATAGTGTGGATGTGATAATGATAGTGTGGTTGCAATAGTGATAATGTGGCTATGAAAATGATAGTGATAGTGTGGCTGCTATAATGATAGTGTGGTTGTGATAGTGATAGTGTGGCTGCAATAATGATAGTGTGGTTGTGATAGTGATAATGTGGCTGCTATAATGATAGTGTGGTTGTGATAGTGATAATGCGGCTATGATAATGATATTGATAGTGTGGCTGTGATAATGATAGTGATAGTGTGGCTGTGATAATGATTGTGTGGCTGTGATAATGATAGTGATAGTGTGGCTGCGATAATGATAGTGTGGCTGTGATAATGATAGTGATAGTGTGGTTGTGATAGCGATAATGTGGCTATGATAATGATATTGTGGTTGTGATAGTGTGGCTATGATAATGATAGTGTGGCTGTGATAATGATAGTGTGGTTGTGATAGTGATAGTGTGGCTATGATAATGATAGTGTGGTTGTGATAGTGATAATGTGGCTGTGATAATGATAGTGTGGTTGTGATAGTGATAGTGTGGTTGTGATAGTGATAATGTGGCTGTAATAATGATAGTGATAGTGTGGCTGCGATAACGATAACGATAGTGCGGTTGCGATAGTGATAATGCGGCTACGATAACGACAGCGATAATGTGGCCGCGACAGCGGTAATGTGGCTGCAATGGTGATAATGCGGTTGCGATAGCGATAATGCGGATGTGATAATGATAGTGGTGCGTGGCTGCGATAATGATAGTGATAGTGCGGTTGCGATAGTGATCATGTGACTGTAATAATGATAGTGTGGTTGTGATAGTGATAATACGGCTGCGATAATGATATTGGTGTGTGGCTGCGATAATGCAGGTGTGATAATGATAGTGGTGTGTGGCTGCGATAATGATAGTGATAGTGTGGTTGTGATAGTGATAATGCGGCTGTGATAGTGATAGTGTGGTTGCGATAGTGATTATGCGGCTGTGATAATGATAGTGGTGTGTGTATATGATCACCTGCTGCCATGTCCTCTTCAGACAGTGGTGGTATCAGGTACAGGTTGTTGCATGCTCCACCTGGCACTATAGCCAGACTGCCCACTGTGGGACCAGTCACTACCCTTTGAGTGGGCCCCTGGAGAAGAGAACAAAGTCATAGTCAATATTTTATTATTTATTATTATTGATTATTATTGATTGAGACTTTTTCTTGAGAGAGGCGATGGCTGACTTGGTATGTATGTACAATTTCTTCAGGTGTATTTTGCAAGAATATGGCATCACAGATTACTGAAGTACTCTAAATGATAGCACATCCCCCAATCATCCAAGTAGACAATAGTCCCTCCCTGTATCATCCAAGTAGACAATAGTCCCTCCCTGTATCATCCAATAGTCCCTCCCTGTATCATCCAAGTAGACAATAGTCCCTCCCTGTATCATCCAAGTAGACATTAGTCCCTCCCTGTATCATCCAAGTAGACAATAGTCCCTCCCTGTACTGTGATACAGTAGACATTAGTCCCTCTCTGTACTGTGATACAGTAGACATTAGTCCCTCTCTGTACTGTGATACAGTAGACATTAGTCCCTCTCTGTACTGTGATACAGTAGACATTAGTCCCTCTCTGTACTGTGATACAGTAGACATTAGTCCCTCCCTGTACTGTGATACAGTAGACATTAGTCCCTCTCTGTACTGTGATACAGTAGACATTAGTCCCTCTCTGTACTGTGATACAGTAGACATTAGTCCCTCTCTGTACTGTGATACAGTATACATTAGTCCCTCCCTGTACTGTGATACAGTAGACATTAGTCCCTCCCTGTACTGTGATACAGTAGACATTAGTCCCTCCCTGTACTGTGATACAGTAGACATTAGTCCCTCTCTGTACTGTGATACAGTAGACATTAGTCCCTCTCTGTACTGTGATACAGTAGACATTAGTCCCTCTCTGTACTGTGATACAGTAGACATTAGTCCCTCTCTGTACTGTGATACAGTAGACATTAGTCCCTCCTGTACTGTGATACAGTAGACATTAGTCCCTCTCTGTACTGTGATACAGTAGACATTAGTCCCTCTCTGTACTGTGATACAGTAGACATTAGTCCCTCTCTGTACTGTGATACAGTAGACATTAGTCCCTCCCTGTCCCTCCTACTGAGATGCCCAGAGTCAGGGTTGCAACATTCCGGTAACTTTCCAAAGATTCCTAATTTCCCCAGAAATCCCAGTTGGAAGATTCCTGGAATCAAATGGAAGAATCAGAAAATGCAGAATCATCCAACCAGGATTTCTGACCTGGGAATTTTGGAAAAGTTACCAGATTTGTGCAACCCTATAGCATTGAAACTTGAACTATAGGGATGAATGTTTCAAGGGATGAAAGACTATAAACCAGCTGCTTTCCTTCACACAGGCAGAAACACCTGTCTCAAAACTCCTGCCTCTGTGATTACAACCAACAGATGTCTCTGCATTCATTAAACAGGACAGCTAATGACATTGTAAACCCAGCCAATAAGCCACTTCCCTGCAGCAATCAATCGCTGGCAACGCTGGCAATGCTTTTCGAGAAACAGTCGAAACATACAGGTTTGGTTTTGAACACAGGCAGAGCAGTGTAAACCTCTTATCTGTCCTGTCTCCAGACTCCTACGCTGGCCACGTTCAGTTGCCAAACGTTGTCGTAAGTTGCAGAGAGAAATACCAAGAATAGATCCAACATGATTCCTTGTTCTACATGGTCAGAAGGGGCATGTTTGTTCTACATACTATATTTCTATCTGAACGTTCTTAAAATGTTGTGTCCTGCTGGTCCTACAGACCACTTGACAGACCAGACACAGCAGCCAGGTGCTCAGGGAGACACTCTTGTCCTCAAAGTCACACAGCTTTTTCGGGATGTGTCACTGAGGAAAAGTAGCCTGGGTTTTAGCATGGCAAGACAGCTACCAACCGATCTGAGACCCAGGCTGGAGATAAGGCTAGACAGTCACCAACCCGATCTGAGACCCAGGCTGGAGATAAGGCTAGACAGCCACCAACCGATCTGAGACCCAGGCTGGAGATAAGGCTAGACAGCCACCAACCGATCTGAGACCCAGGCTGGAGATAAGGCTAGACAGCCACCAACCGATCTGAGACCCAGGCTGGAGATAAGGCTAGACAGCCACCAACCGATCTGAGACCCAGGCTGGAGATAAGGCTAGACAGCCACCAACCGATCTGAGACCCAGGCTGGAGATAAGGCTAGACAGCCACCAACCGATCTGAGACCCAGGCTGGAGATAAGGCTAGACAGCCACCAACCGATCTGAGACTAAGGCTGGAGATAAGGCTAGACAGCCACCAACCCGATCTGAGACCCAGGCTGGAGATAAGGCTAGACAGCCACCAACCGATCTGAGACCCAGGCTGGAGATAAGGCTAGACAGCCACCAACCGATCTGAGACTAAGGCTGGAGATAAGGCTAGACAGCCACCAACCCGATCTGAGACCCAGGCTGGAGATAAGGCTAGACAGCACCAACCGATCTGAGACCCAGGCTGGAGAAAAGGCTAGACAGCACCAAACCGATCTGAGACCCAGGCTGGAGATAAGGCTAGACAGCACCAAACCGATCTGAGACCCAGGCTGGAGATAAGGCTAGACAGCCACCAACCGATCTGAGACCCAGGCTGGAGATAAGGCTAGACAGCACCATCCGATCTGAGACCCAGGCTGGAGAAAAGGCTAGACAGCACCATCCAATCTGAGACCCAGGCTGGAGATAAGGCTAGTTTTCACCCCGGCAGGCAGGGAAACAGTGGAGGAGAGGAGGACATGAGGAGAGGAGCTGGGCACATCTGACGCTTTAGGAGAAGGCAGAGAGCAGGCCGGGCAGAGAGGCAGTGGTTACCAGTGGGTAGGCTTATCTACGGGCTACAGCTGTCTTGTCTTATTGGTATGCAGGAGGGAGGCAGCCAGGTACCCACTCCTCCAATCCTCGTCCACTTTTCCTCCTCCTCTCCTGTCCAGAGACAGCTGTAAAGCACCAGCCCATATCACAGCAATCAGGCAGCTCAGGGTTCCTGCAGAGAATGCTGATGTGCTGCAAGCTGCTGTTCTCCTGTGCAGCAGCCAACTCTTACAGCTTCCTGTGTCTCCGCTAGCAGCAGCCAACTCTTACAGCTTCCTGTGTATCCGTGACAGCAGCCAACTCTTATAGCTTCCTGTGTCTCCGCTAGCAGCAGCCAACTCTTACAGCTTCCTGTGTATCCGTGACAGCAGCCAACTCTTATAGCTTCCTGTGTATCAGTGACAGCAGCCAACTCTTACAGCCACCTCTTACTATTTAGTGCACTACTTTGACCAGACCCTATTCCCTATTTAAAAGTACATTCTGTTTCGCTACAACAGTCAGGATGGTGGCTCAGATCAGGCTACAAAAGGTACACACATCTGATACACAGACACATCTGATACACATCTGATACACAGACAATCTCTTCTCTGAGCAGGGTGACTACATGTCCATCTGTTACTGTATCAGCATCCCTCTTCACTCCGGCATTGGGACAACAGATCAGCCTCGGGTTTAAAGCAACGCACGAGTCCTGGGATGAAACCTAGTCCCTCAATTAATAATAATAAAAAAATTAAAAAAAACATCCAATTTATCTCAATAACAATTCCTGCAATACGTCCTAATCAAATCTTCCCCAGAAGGCTGTGCTGTGTATGTTGGTATTGATGCGCTCGGATCGATATTCAGCCTCAGAGAGCTGGGAATCAATAACTCACAATGTGTAGAGAAAAGAAACAGAGGCAGAAAGTAAAATGGAATAGTAATATCACAATAGTAACATGGTCAGAAGCTCCCGGATCATTAGGGGCGGCAGGGTATCCTAGTGGTTAGAGCGTTGGACTAGTAACCGTAAGGTTGCAAGTTCAATTCCCCGAGCTGACAAGGTACAAATCTGTCGTTCTGCTCCCCTGAACAAGGCAGTTAAACCCCACTGTTCCTAGGCCGTCATTGTAAAATAAGAATTTGTTCTTAACTGACTTGCCTAGTAAAATAAAAAAAATCCTTCAAGTGTGGCACAAACCTCCACAAACAAACTGAATGGAAGGAAAGGGGGGTTCATAGGGAAAAGATCATTACATACTGTCATTTCTGATAGAGGATTATCTCACTCAGGAACAAATCTTACATGCTCTGGCAAACTACTCGGTTTGCAGGACTGTCGCAATACATGGCAAAAAAATATATATAACTTTCCCCTTGGTAAATGTTGATGTGATGAATGGGAAGATATATTGTGTTTACTCACTGTCGTACCCGATCTCTTACGTAGATCAGGAAGCTGAATTCCATAGTTTTGGTGCATCAGAGTCCTGTTCTTTGGATGAACGGGATTATACAGCAGACGCATGGCCAACGCTGCCTTGTGCTGAGAAAAAGAAAGAGAGAGAGAGACAGAGAGAAAGAGACAGAGAGAGAGACAGAGAGCGAGACAGAGAGACACAGAGAGAGAGACAGAGCGACAGAGAGAGAGAGAGAGAGAGAGAGAATTACTCAAACAAGGAACAAAATATCTCAAATCGTTGTGGGCATTATAGCCCACAGACTGCAGTATGACTCTTATTATAGCCCACAGACTGCAGTATGACTCTTATTATAGCCCACAGACTGGAGTATGACTCTTATTATAGCCCACAGACTGCAGTATGACTAGTATTATAGCCCACAGACTGCAGTATGACTAGTATTATAGCCCACAGACTGCAGTATGACTTGTATTATAGCCCACAGACTGCAGTATGACTCTTATTATAGCCCACAGACTGCAGTATGACTCGTATTATAGCCCACAGACTGCAGTATGACTAGTATTATAGCCCACAGACTGCAGTATGACTTGTATTATAGCCCACAGACTGCAGTATGACTAGTATTATAGCCCAGAGACTGGAGTATGACTCTTATTATAGCCCACAGACTGCAGTATGACTTGCATTATAGCCCACAGACTGTAGTGCTATGTTATAGCCTCCTGAAAGTTGACAGGTGTGAGCAGTGGATGACTAGGCCTATAGTATTTACCTTCTCCCCAGGTGAAGCCCCCACACTCTGACCTCTCTGATGATGCATGTATGGGATACTCTCCAGAGGGGGCCTCCTGTTTGACATACTGACGGGTCAGACTCATACTGTACTCAAAAAAAATATAATAATGTAGGTAGTCCTGAGAAAACGACTTACCATTTGGGAATCTGTACTGTCTTATGCTCTAGGTCTTCGATGCTTGGAAGAGTCAGTACCTGCCTATTGACGGTCTTCTGATACTCCTCTGCACGCCTCTGGAAACAAATGTTGACGGGTTAGGGTTATATTGTAATGCTATTGATATCAGTGTTCAGTGTATTGTGTGTGTGTGTGTGTGTGTGTGTGTGTGTGTGTGTGTGTGTGTGTATGCTTAATGAACGTTCAAGAAGGTTATAGAACCTTGTCTTTAGGTGACTTTAGGCAATAATGAAGATGTTTTCAGATGTGTGCAGAAGACAGGTGTAGTTCTAACCCTGATCCCACGCTCTGTCCTGCGGATGGCAGTGTCCAAGGCCTGGATGTCCACGGTTTCTCCCTTCTCGTGGAAGGTGATGCGGCCAAGACTACGCTTTCAGCTGTCTCAAATCATCCTGGACCTGATGATGAACACCAGAACCGACGTGTAAAAATCTATACCATCACTGTTGATTCACCTTCAACATCCCAAAACAAGACAACTCTTCATGAGACAATTGTGTAGTCTAACTTTAGCTAGATAACTATAAATAACTAGCTACTTCATACAACATATAAACAATACAAAACCCAGTTAGCTAGCAAGAAAACAACAACACAGCAAATGTAGCTAGCTAACGTTGAACGTCGTTACCTGCACCAAAACGTTTCCCAGCTCATCTGAGTGTTTGAGGATGTCAGCCATTTCTTTTGACAGTTTCTGTGTAAAACAAAAACAAACAAAAAACCTTCAAAGGCTCAAAGTACCATTGCAATGTGACATAATGTGACACGGTTTGCCAACCGGCTAATTGTCTAGCTATTTGTTGTTGTGGAAAGCTTGACAACTTGTCATGTCAACAATCCCCTTCGTCAGCCTCTGCCTGGGCCCCTCAAGACAAAACACTGTAACTAAGGCAACGAGATGCTACACTTTCTACCCGGGCGAATGGGAGAGGAGACAAGACATGACAAACATACCAGATACGTAGTTTTGATTTTTATTTAAAAATTTTTTTTTTTTTTGCTTTATAGTGTTTGAATAAATAATCGCATGAAATTTGTACTTTTATTAAATAGAAAGTACATAAATCAGAAGTAGAATCTATAATTTGACTCAATTCTGCGGTGGAATGTGGTTGTTGGTCGTCACTAGTTACCACAAACACAACGACATAATTATGGCTCAACCCCGTCTATTTTTTATATATATATTTATATATATATATATATATATATATATATATATTTTTTTACAATTTATCTTCTTAAAATCTTATATATTAAGTCTAATCCTAACATTGCTGCTAACCTTATACCTAACACATATTTTTACGGATTTTTTGTTTGTTTGTTTGTTTGTTGACGATATTGCAAACGTTGTCCTTGTGGCTGACGTAACTATTGGCAACCGTGACGTCGCGTCTCGCACCGGATGTGATCGAGCCGGGGTTTACCGTTGAAAAGGGTCGTAGTGACTGACAAGGTTTGTTGTGCTAACTTAACTTTAGCATCTATTTTCACCCACCACCACCAAACAAAAACCCTGCCTAAGGAACGATGTCCTCGTCTGAAGAAGCACAAGACACGGCGACCACTGTTCCGTCCGTCCTTATTACGAGCTGTGACATTGGCTTTAATGAACAGGATTTGATCCGACGTAAGTTTAGATGCAGGGGGTAACTAGCTTAACGTTAGCTAGCTTTAATACATCGCAAGATCACTCTTAACAGGCTGCCTAAAACGACGACAACAACACCACAAACATATATTACCTTTCATAGAAGCTGTTCATTACTGACATTGTGAATGTGTGGCGAAGTTAGCTACTGTAACTAGTTTGATATATAGCCAGCCAGCCAGCAATAGAGCTACTAGCCACCTAGCTGACTGAAGCTAAGTATGGGCATAACGTTACAACTTGTGTGACTGGGGAAACATTGAAAAATGTCTTCTTTTTTTTTCTTCTTCTTCTTCTTCTCAGAGATTCTAGGCACCACGTCGTTGCCAGAGCCGTCCAAGCAGGAGGATACGGTAGTGTGGTACCCATGGACTATCAACAACAAGTATTATACTGCAGACGTCAGCCTCTGTGTGGTGCCCAGTACATACCAGATGACCTCGGAGATAGCCCAGTCCATGCAGGCCTTCATTGCTTACTTTGACAGCACAGTGGTAAGTTGTCTCTGTCTGTCTGTCTGTCTGTCTGTCTGTCTGTCTGTCTGTGTGTGTGTGTGTGTGTGTGTTCAGACCCCTTTACTTTTTACACATTTTGTTATGTTACAACTTTATTCTAAAATTGATTCAATTGTCGTCCCCCCGCCCTCAAATCTACACACAACACCCCATAAGGACATCACAACACCCCATAAGGACATCACAACACCCCATAATGACAAAGCAAAAACAGGTTTTTTTTATATAATTTTTGCAAATGTATAAACGAAATACTGAAATATTACATTTATATAAGTATTCAGACCCTTTACTCAGTACTTTGTTGACGCACCTTTGGCAGCGATTACAGCCTCGAGTCTTCTTGGGTATGACGCTACAAGCTTGGCACATCTGTATTTGGGAAGTTTCTCCAGTTCTTCTCTGCAGATCCTCTCAAGCTCTGTCAGGTTGGATGGGGAGTGTCGCTGCACAGCTATTTTCAGGTCTCTCCAGAGATGTTTGATCGGGTTCAAGTCCGGGCTCTGGCTGGGCCACTCAAGGACATTCAGAGACTTGTCCTGAAGCCAGTCCTGCGTTGTCTTGGCTGTGTGCTTAGGGTAGTTGTCCTGTTGGAAGGTGAATCTTCGCTCCAGTCTGAGGTCAACAAACCTGCTCCAGAGCGCTCAGGAAGGATTTCTGTACTTTGCTCCGTTCATCTTTCCCTCGATCCTGACTAGTCTCCCAGTCTCTGCTGCTGAAAAACATCCCCACAGAATGATGGTGCCACCACCATGCTTCACCGTAGGGGTGGTACCAGGTTTCCTCCCGACGTGACGCTTGGCATCCAGGCCAAAGAGTTCAATCTTGGTTTCATCACACCACACCTTGTTTTTCATCATCTTAGTCTTTAGGTGCCTTTAGGCAAACTCCAAGTGTGCTGTCATGTGCCTTTTACTGAGGAGTGGCTTCCGTCTGGCCACTCTACCATAAAGGCCTGATTGGTGGAGTCCCGCAGAGATTGCTGTCCTTCTGGAAGGTTCTCCCATCTTCACAGAGGAACTCTAGAGCCCTTCTCAAGGCCCTTCTCCCCCAATTGCTTAGTTTGGCCAGGCGGCTAGCTCTAGGAAGAGTCTTGGTGGTTCCAAACTTCTTCCCTTTAAGAATGATGGAGGCCTCTGTGTTCTTGGGGACCTTCAATGTGGCAGAACTTTTTTGGTACCCTTCCCCAGATCTGTGACTCAAAACAATCCTGTCTCTGAGTACTACGGACAGTTCCTTTGACCTCAATGTTGAGTCTCATAGCAAAGGGTCTGAATACTTAAGTAAATACAGTATTTCTGTTTTTTATTTGTAATACATTTGCAAAAATTTCTAAACCTGTTTTTTTCGCTTTGTGATTATGGGGTATTGTGTGTGTGTGTGTGTGTGTGTAGATTGCTGTATTTAAAAAATATATATATGTTTTAATCCAATGCAAAAAGCTTAGCAAAAGTCTGAAATGTTTTGCAACTAATGAACACACCCCAGGTAACTTGTCTCCCTGTGGTCTGACAGAAGGATGGTTTGGAGCGGCTGTCTCCCTGGATATCTGTGGTTGAAGACTTGGCTCCAGAGGTGCTCATCCTGGTCTGTGACCGCGTGTGTGAAAGTGGTGAGTGTTACACAACCAGTGTGTGTGTGTGTGTGTGTGTGTGTGTGTGTGTGTGTGTGAAACTTGTTCCAAAATTGAACTATACAAAAAAAGAACTCTTATTTTCCAGGTGTCAGTAGACATGAAGCACATCAGTGGTGTTTAGCACATGCCTTTGAGTTGGTGGAACTCAGCCCTGAAGACCTGCCAGACGAGGAAGGTAAGAGAGAGTTTTTGCCTGCTGTTTTTCAAGTAGCTGCAACATGCTGAATTGTGACTACCACATTTTGAATTAAGAGGCTGACCTGCCCTTGATACTGATCCCCAGGGTATACGGTATTATATATTCTTTAGTTAACCTCCATTTATTCAGAGGAGGGGCCTCCCGAGTGACACATCGGTCTAAGGCACTGCATCGCAGTGCTAGCTGTGGCACTACAGATCCTGGTTCAATGCCAGGCTGTGTCGCAGCCGGCCGTGACCAGGAGACCCATGAGGCGGCGCACGATTGGCCCAGCGTCGTCCGGGTTAGGGGAGGCTTTGGCTCGGCAGGGGATGTTCTTGTCCCATCGCGCTCTAGCGACTCCTGTGGCGGGCCGGGCGCACTGCACGCTGACACGGTCACCAGGTGTACGGTGTTTCCTCCCGACACGTCGGTGCGGCTGGGTTTCGGGGTTAAGTGGGCGTTGTGTCAAGAAGCAGTGGGGCTTGTGGGGCAGAGGACGCACGGCTCTCGACCTTCGCCTCCCAGTCTCTGCCGCTGAAAAACATCCCCACAGCATGATCCTGCCAACACCATGCTTCACCGTAGGGATGGTGCCAGGTTTCCTCCAGACGCGACGCTTGTTTCTGATGGTCTTAGAGTCTTTAGGTGCCTTTTGGCAAACTCCCTGGCCAAGGCTCTTCTCCCCCAATGGCTCAGTTTGGCCGGGCGGCCAGCTCTAGGAAGAGTCTTGGTGGTTCCAAACTTCTTCCATTTAAGAATGAAGCAAGCCTCTGTTCTTGGGGACCTTCAATGCTGCAGACATTTTTTGGTACCCTTCCCCAGATCTGTGCCTTGACACAATCCTGTCTCTGAGCTCTACAGACAATTCCTTTTGAACTCATTGCTTGGTTTTTGCTCTGACATGCACTGTCAACTGTGGGACTTTATATAGACAAGTGTGTGGCTTTCCAAATCATGTCCAATCAATTGAATTTACCACAGGTGGACTCCAATCAAGTTGTAGAAACAGCTCAAGGATGATCAATGGAAACAGGATGCACCTGAGCTCAATTTCGAGTCTCATAGCAAAGGGTCTGAATACTTTCCAAAGGCACTACATGAATCAGTCGAGTGCCACAGCTGTAGGTTTTCAGATCAGACTCGGTCTGAATGGTTCTGCATGGTTGTTAGTTTACCAACTCTCTGTCTCTCTGTAATACCTACCAGATGACTTCCCAGAGTCTACAGGAGTGAAGAGGATTGTCCAGGCTCTCAATGCTAACGTGTGGTCCAGTGTGGAGATGAAGGATGGTGAGAGGGTTTCACAGTCTTATTTTTATATATTTGTCTATATGTATAACATGTTTTGGAATGTATTTTTTAATGGTATTTAAATCTACTGAACAGATAGGGAGGTGGGCAGTAGGGATTGAATTGTAACCACGACGACACGGTAGACGTGTGTCGGCGGCCCCCTTGACCAGCCAGGCCAATCTTTACAATCTTTTCCAAAGTGGTTTGGTGTTGGTGGAGAAACTGTCACTCCTATGCGGACCTAGTGTGATCTCCTCAGCTGTCCCTCCTATGCGGACTTAGTGTGATCTCCTCAGCTGTCACTCCTATGCAGACTTAGTGTAATCTCCTCAGCTGTCACTCCTATGCAGACTTAGTGTGATCTCCTCAGCTGTCACTCCTATACAGACTTAGTGTGATCTCCTCTTGCTGTGATCTGAATCTTTGCCTCAGACTGCTGCTGCTGGGGAGAGAACCACAAATCGAAAATGACTATCTCCATTGGACAGAACATCTGAGCTCTGTGTATTTTCAACACTGTCGCTGCATAATTAGTCCAGTCTAAAGTTCAGACTGCTGTACAGACTCGGTCACAGTAACAGCGCTTACAGTTGACCGGGGGGCAGCTCTAGCAGGGCAGACATTTGATGAACTGACTTGTTGCAAAGATGGCATCCTATGACGGTGCCACGTTGAAAGTCACTGAGCTCTTCAGTAAAGGCCCATTCTACTGCCAATGTTTGTCTATGGAGATTGCATGGCTGTGTGCTCGATTTTATACACCTGTCAGCAACGGGCGTGGCTGAAATAGCCAAATCCACTAATTTGAAGTGGTGTCAACATACTTTTGTATATGTGTGTACTTATTATTTGTTTTTAATATATCACAAACTGTTTCTGCATATTGGTTATTGATTTGGACACGTTAAAACTCGTTTGACATTGGGCTATTTTATCCAAATGTCTTGTCAACAGGAAGCCACGACAGCATCATTTTGAAGCTTTAGGAATAGAAATTGGTATTGTACTTGAATCAGGTAAAAACTGCTGAACGAGTCAAAAAGAACATGCCCCCCGATTTGTTTCATTTTGATATTCCAAAACGGCTTTGGTCTGATTTCATTCTCTCTCTCCTAGAGCACAGCGGGGGCTTTGGTCTTATGAGCAGCTTGGTGGCCTCCAGACATAACAACCCACGGCCCAGGCAGGATACACCACCACCGGTCAGTGACCCTAACAACCCACGGCCCAGGCAGGATACACCACCACCACGGGTCAGTGAACCAAAGAAAGCCTTTTTCAAACCTCTCCTCAGGGACCCCCAGCCGTTCCATCTATTTGACCTGTCCCGAACAAGCACGCCTGATTCAACATTTCAACTAATCATCTAAGCTCTTCTACTTCAATTAACTACACATTTCTGGAAACATTTTCACCATACTACATTAGTCATTGTTGTGTTATATATTTACAATAGTGTGAATATTCTAAGATTGACAAACCAATTTCTCCTTTTTCGTTAATAGAATATTTGTTATATTACATTGAACCACAGGCTTGCATTGGTACCCAGTGCTACATATTGACTTGTTTGTGTTGTCAGTCCTCCAGTCTACCAGTAGAGGGTGTAGTAGACAGTGGGGAGCCCCATAGGACTGAACCCAACCCTGACAACCGAGACACACAGGTTGACACCGTAGTAGGTGAGTGAGCTGGTTACGTTTTAGTAGACTCTGTTAGCCCCGGAGCCACAGTTTACAGTGCATTCATCTGGAGATGGCTAGGGGAGAGGAAAACAAAATTTTCTCTAAAAGCTGATATCAGGAAAGTTAGTGGTAGTTAGTTGACTATCAGCAGTCAGCGGTAGTTAGTTGACTATCGGCAGCATCAGCGGTAGTCAGTTGACTATCGGCAGCGTCAGCGGTAGTCAGTTGACTGGGATCTGATTCTTTCATCTGTTCTGTAGGCTTTAAGTTAGTACACAATTGAGACTATATACATTATACACCATGATAGATTCTGAGTATAAAGATGAGTGGCCGTTTTTTAAAACCATTAAATGCATGGAATCTGAAGCATATTATTAGGATAATTTATCCCATTTAGCCAATGCTTTTATCCAAAGCGACTTACATAGTCATGCATGCATACATTTTTCTTATGGGAAGGGCGCAGCGGGGATTTGAACCCAATCGCCAAGCTTTACCAACTTTTACAGCAAAGGGCCTTCAGTACGGGTTCCTATGTTCTGTTTGTAGATCCGATGCTTGACTTGGACATCCAGGAGCTGGCTAACCTGACAGCTGGTGATGCAGACGTGGAGAACTTTGAACGCCTCTTCACCAAACTGAAGGAGATGAAAGGTACCTGGCTGGAGACACTAGGACTTCGTCACAAATGGCACCCTATTTCCCTACATGGTGCACTACTGGCACCCTATTCTCTGCATAGTGCACTACTGGCACCCTATTCTCTGCATAGTGCACTACTGGCACCCTATTCTCTGCATAGTGCACTACTGGCACCCTATTCTCTGCATAGTGCACTACTGGCACCCTATTCTCTGCATAGTGCACTACTGGCACCCTATTCTCTGCATAGTGCACTACTGGCACCCTATTCTCTGCATAGTGCACTACTGGCACCCTATTCTCTGCATAGTGCACTACTGGCACCCTATTCTCTGCATAGTGCACTACTGGCAGATGTTGGCTCAATTGTGAATTATCTTAAATGCACAGCATGCTATAGAGGTTTCTGATTGGATCCCGCGTGCTATAGAGGTTTCTGATTGGATCCCGCGTGCTATAGAGGTTTCTGATTGGATCCCGCGTGCTATAGAGGTTTCTGATTGGATCCCGCGTGCTATAGAGGTTTCTGATTGGATCCCGCGTGCTATAGAGGTTTCTGATTGGATCCCGCGTGCTATAGAGGTTTCTGATTGGATCCCGCGTGCTATAGAGATCAATTATTTCTTTATTTGTAACCCCTTTTTCTTCCCAATTTTCGATCTTGTCTCATCGCTGCATCTCCGGGCTCGGGAGAGGCGAAGGTGGAGTCATGTGTCGTCCAAAAACATGACCTGCCGCGCTTCTTAACACCCGGAAGCAAGCCGCACCAATGTGTCAGAGGAAACACCGTTCAACTGGCAACCGGGGTCAGCCCGCAGGCACCTGGCTCGCCACAAGGAGTCGCTAGAGCGCGATGAGCCAAGTAAAGCCCCCACCGGCCAAATCTTATGGGACTCCCGCTGACGGCCGGTTGTGGCACTGCCCGGAAATGAACCCGAGTCTGTAGTAACGCCTCTAGCACTGCGATGCAGTGCCCTAAACCGCTGTGCCACTCGGGATGCTCGCTATAGAGATTTCTGATTGGATCCTGCGTGCTATAGAAGTTTCTGATTGGATCCAGTGTGCTATAGAGGTTTTCTGATCAACATGATGGTGCCGACAGACATGGCAGCTCTGCTTCTAGCTCCTAAGCAACTATGCAGTATTTTGTATTCTTTTGTTTCTTACATTACGTATTTTGTGTTATTACATACTGCGGGAAATAACTTTTGGATAACTCACCAGCATTAAGAACAGAAATACGACTTTCCCGAATTGGATCCTTTGTTCGTACCCCCAGGGCAATTGAAATTATGCCAGAGGTTGCTCCAAGACTATTACGATCTAATGTTCAGTCTCTGGACAATAAAGTAAAAAAACAGGACGAGGAGTCTCTTTCCAGAGACATCCGGGACTGTAACATACTCTGTTTCACGGAATCATGGCTCTCTCCGGATATACTGTCCCCGTCCATACAGCCAGCTGGGTTCTCAGTGCATCGAGCAGACAGGAATAAAGAACTGTCTGGGAAGAATAAAGGCGGTGGTGTGTGTTTCATGCTTAACTACTGATGGTGTGATTGTGATAACGTACAGAAACCCAAGTCCTTTTGTTTACCCGACCTAGAATACCTCTCAATCAAATGCCGACCGTATTACCTCCCAAGAGAATTATCTTCAGTTATAGTCACAGCTGTGTATATTCCACCTCAAACCGATACCACGACGGCCCTCAAGGAACTACACTGGCACTTAAACTCTCAACCATTGTTACTCTCTCTTCCAGGATAGCGACAATCACCTCCCCCGCCCTCCCTTCAGCAAATCAGATCACGACTCCATTCTTCTCCTCCGTTCCTATAAGCAGAAACTCAAACAGGAATTACCCGTGATAAGGTCTATTCAACGCTGGTTGAATAGATCGGTATCCAAGAAATGTCTTCTTAACTGCCATTTTTTTTCCCCTTAACTATAGACTTAAGAAGAAAGTTAAGCAAAGTTGCTGTTCCTCAATAAAGTTATTGGAAATGTTCTTAAGTGTCTTCCTAAGAAGAAAGTTTAAGAAGAAATGGGATTCTTGAAAATAACGCTTTAGGATTTCTTCTTGGAAATGTACTTACCTTTAGGACAGCTAAAACCTTGTCTTGAGACGATTGGATACTTCTGTAACCACTTAACGTTTTCTTGCGCCACAGGCACAGTTGGCTACCGGATATTTAAATACAGCAAGAATACAAATTAACCTCGCATTATCTAGCTAGCTAGTAATGAACAATATATATTACACTATTCTAGAAGTGTTAAAGAGCTAGCGCAATCTTGTCAATTTGCAAAGAAGAATTTGGCTAACTTGGCTAACATTAACGTCATTAGCTATATCGGCTATAATGTCTACACGTTAGCTAGCTAACGTAGCTAACTAACTTACCGGTTGCGCAGTCCCTCTACCACCATCTCTATGATGGATGACACCTTCTCCTACACCCGCAATAACTTCTGCTAAATGTGTGTATTTTGACCAATAAAATTAGATTTCATTGGATCCAGCGTGCTATAGAGCAGTCTCTGATTGGATCCAGCGTGCTATAGAGCAGTCTCTGATTGGATCCAGCGTGCTATAGAGCAGTCTCTGATTGGATCCAGTGTGCTATAGAGCAGTCTCTGATTGGATCCAGCGTGCTATAGAGCAGTCTCTGATTGGATCCAGCGTGCTATAAGAGCGGTTTCTGATTGGATCCAGCGTGCTATAAGAGCGGTTTCTGATTGGATCCAGCGTGCTATAAGAGCGGTTTCTGATTGGATCCAGCGTGCTATAGAGCAGTTTCTGATTGGATACCGATCCAGCGTGCTATAGAGCGGTTTCTGATTGGATCCCATCCTTGTCATTGACCGCCTCTGTAAATTACAGAACAACGTCATACCAGCCTATTTAGATTCATGCCAGTTTGAGATGACTGTCTGTTTTTTCACTTTGCAGATAAAGCCTCATGGTTACCTCCTGAACAGAGGAAAGTTCATGCTGAGAAGGTAGGTTTATCCCTAAACACACCAGTTTTTAAATGTTAAACCCATTTTAATTTTTTTATGAAATAATATTCATGGGTCTGTTCTTCTGACTGTTGGTGTCAAGCTGTGAATGTCCTCTTCTCATCTGTGTAGATTGTGTTTCCTCATCCTGTCCTGGGGGAGGACCAAGACGAATAATCTCTGTAATGGATGTGAATGTCCTCTTGTCATCTGCATAATATTGTTTGAGGCCAAATGCCTAAAAATGTACCTGATTACTTGCTTTGCAGGTTGCCAAGGCGTTTTGGACGGCCATCGGAGGAGACCAGGATGAGATAGAAGGCCTGTCGTCAGGGGAGGAGAGTTAAAGGGAGACTGAGGAGCCACACTCTTCCTTCCTGTCCCCAGTCCTCCCCTTCCTGTCCCCAGTCCTCCACACCCTGGGGCTTTATTCACTAGGAAGCTAACAGAACAATAGAAAATGTTTTGTTTTTTTGTTGCAAAACATTTCACGTTGCAAAATGTTTCTCTACAGTGTGAGACTAATGAATATACGCCTGGTCTGCTCCCAACTCAGGAACTGTGGACGAAAGAGTAGAGACTGGGAGGGACTCTGGCCAGGTTGAAGAGAGGAGAGTGCTTATCATCATCGTCATCATATTATCAATTATTAGTTTGTCTCCGCCATATTTTTTATAATGCAACACTATCAAAAGCTAGCTTCGTCCCAGATCTGTTTAGTGCCATCTTCCCAACCCAATGACCATACTATAGGAGCTGGCAAGTCCGGACCAGGCTAGTAAAAGTCTGGGACCAGGCTAGTAAAAGCTGTTGGGTGTCCAGTCTGCCCACGTTAGGAAGAGAGCCACTGAAGACTGTTTTGTTGATGTTTAATGGGAGTCAATGTTTGGGTGTTTTAATGTTAGTTTATTTTTTTTTATACCAGGGGAAAACACATTGAGACCTCGTTTGCAAATGTGCCCTGGAAACAATACAGAAAATAAAATTATACACAATTTAAAACCACAATTTAAATAGTTAATATTATATACACAATCAAACGTAACGAACACATTTTATCCATATGAAAATGGATAAATGCCATGATGGGTGACGTGAAGGCTGGTTGAACCGAGCCATCACCTCTCTTCTCCTTGGACTGCGTTGTCCCGGCCATGATGGGTGACGTGACAGCGTTAAAGATCATGTAGAACACTAGTTACCAAACATTTCCTCTGGGACCCCCTCAGACCTTTCACAAATTTGTTCTAGCCTTACATTAGTTGACAAGTTAGAATCAGGTGTTTAGCTATGGAATAGATCACATGCATGGAACGGCTGGGGGTCCCCAGGGAGAGGTTTGGAACGGCTAGGGGTCCCCAGGGAGAGGTTTGGAACGGCTGGGGGGCTGTCCCCGAGGAGAGGTTTGGAAACCACTGCTGTAGACTATGGATTATATTGTGGTGTGTCCTTTGTTTGATCGTCCTGTTGTTCTGGGTACCACAGTCACCTTGTAGAAAAGTTTTTTTTTCATTTTTTTTTTTTTTTTTTTAAATAAAGTGATGTGCCTTTTTAATGTAATCATTTAGCAAGACATTACAATTATACTTTATTTGCAACGTCTGATTAAAGACTTAAATAAATCAATCATTAACTGGTGCAGGTTTTGTATTATAGTACACCAAGTGGCACCAAACCACTGGAAATTATTCATTCTGGCATTCAGGAAGTGAAACTTTTTCCCCCAGTCTAAGGGTCCATTCGATCTGCATCGTGGAAATGTACGTTTTAAGGCGTGGTGTTTCTTGCTTTAGTGGAGATTGCGTTCGCCGTACACGCTGCTGTTGTCTACTCGATGGGAAATGATTACGGCGGGAATCTTATCGCTGTAGCTGTACAGACTGAATAGAGACCTACGTGTAGCAGTACAGACTGAATAGAGACCTACATGTAGCTGTACAGACTGAATAGAGACCTACATGTAGCTGTACAGACTGAATAGAGACCTACATGTAGCAGTACAGACTGACTAGAGACAATCGGTGAGAAATTGTAGGAGCAGAACCCACTAAGTTTGTGGCTAATGGTATTATAATGCAATGTTCACATCTCCATATGCTTTCCATGAAGAAGGTCTTCAAGGCTTTCGGTGTGGACAGTTAGCAAAAATAAAAAAAGTAGTTGATTTTATTTTATTAAAATGATTGTGGATAACAAAACAGATGAATACAGTAATACATACTTAAACAAAAACAAAACCGTAACATTTTATATGACAGAGAAAAAGTGGACTCGTTTCAAGAGTTAGGACATCTTCAAGAGGATCCGGGTCAATTTCTGAGCCAAGTCCTCCGTTTCAGAGGGGAAATAAGTACTGATAACTAAACGCAGTCATCCACTATAGAACCGCTTTGAAACGGAGGACTTGGCTCAGAAATTGACCCGGATCCTCTTGAAGATGTCCTAACTCTTGAAACGAGCCAGTTTCCCAGACCCACATTAAGCCTCCTCCTGGACTTAAAAGCATTGCTCAATGGAATAGCTAAAAAATATTCACTCAGGACTAGGATGTAGGAAGGTGAAGTTGCCCCTAGACACTGATCTTGGGTCAGTTGTGCATTTCCCCACTAATAACTAGGATTGGGAGAAGGGAAGCTAACCCTAGGGGAAACTTCACCACGGAGCAGACTTAATCTGGGACTAGTAAACCAGCTGAAAATGACACCCCTGTACTAGGAGGAATGGAGAAGACCCAGTAACCATAATGACACCCCTGTACTAGGAGGGATGGAGAAGACCCAGTAACCATAATGACACCCCTGTACTAGGATGGAGAAGACCCAGTAACCATAATGACACCCCTGTACTAGGAGGGAGGGAGAAGACCCAGTAACCATAATGACACCCCTGTACTAGGAGGGATGGAGAAGACCCAGTAACCATACTGACACCCCTGTACTAGGAGGGAGAAGACCCAGTAACCATAATGACACCCCTGTACTAGGAGGGAGAAGACCCAGTAACCATAATGACACCCCTGTACTAGGAGGGAGAAGACCCAGTAACCATAATGACACCCCTGTACTAGGAGGGAGAAGACCCAGTAACCATAATGACACCCCTGTACTAGGAGGGAGAAGACCCAGTAACCATAATGACACCCTGTACTAGGATGGAGAAGACCCAGTAACCATAATGACACCCTGTATTAGGAGGAGGGAGAAGACCCAGTAACCATAATGACACCCCCTGTACTAGGAGGGAGAAGACCCAGTAACCATAATGACACCCCTGTACTAGGAGGGAGAAGACCCAGTAACCATAATGACACCCCTGTACTAGGATGGAGAAGACCCAGTAACCATAATGACACCCCTGTATTAGGAGGAGGGAGAAGACCCAGTAACCATAATGACACCCCTGTACTAGGAGGGAGAAGACCCAGTAACCATAATGACACCCCTGTACTAGGAGGGAGGGAGAAGACCCAGTAACCATAATGACACCCCTGTACTAGGAGGGATGGAGAAGACCCAGTAACCATAATGACACCCCTGTACTAGGAGGGAGAAGACCCAGTAACCATAATGACACCCCTGTACTAGGAGGGAGAAGACCCAGTAACCATAATGACACCCCTGTACTAGGAGGGAGAAGACCCAGTAACCATAATGACACCCCTGTACTAGGAGGGAGAAGACCCAGTAACCATAATGACACCCCTGTACTAGGATGGAGAAGACCCAGTAACCATAATGACACCCTGTACTAGGAGGGAGGGAGAAGACCCAGTAACCATAATGACACCCCTGTACTAGGAGGGAGGGAGAAGACCCAGTAACCATAATGACACCCCTGTACTAGGAGGGAGAAGACCCAGTAACCATAATGACACCCTGTACTAGGAGGGAGAAGACCCAGTAACCATAATGACACCCCTGTACTAGGAGGGAGAAGACCCAGTAACCATAATGACACCCTGTACTAGGATGGAGAAGACCCAGTAACCATAATGACACCCCTGTACTAGGAGGGAGAAGACCCAGTAACCATAATGACACCCCTGTACTAGGAGGGAGGGAGAAGACCCAGTAACCATAATGACACCCCTGTACTAGGAGGGAGAAGACCCAGTAACCATAATGACACCCTGTACTAGGAGGGAGAAGACCCAGTAACCATAATGACACCCCTGTACTAGGATGGAGAAGACCCAGTAACCATAATGACACCCTGTACTAGGAGGGAGGGAGAAGACCCAGTAACCATAATGACACCCTGTACTAGGAGGGAGGGAGAAGACCCAGTAACCATAATGACACCCCTGTACTAGGAGGGAGGGAGAAGACCCAGTAACCATAATGACACCCCTGTACTAGGAGGGAGAAGACCCAGTAACCATAATGACACCCTGTACTAGGAGGGAGAAGACCCAGTAACCATAATGACACCCCTGTACTAGGAGGGAGAAGACCCAGTAACCATAATGACACCCCTGTACTAGGATGGAGAAGACCCAGTAACCATAATGACACCCTGTACTAGGAGGGAGAAGACCCAGTAACCATAATGACACCCCTGTACTAGGATGGAGAAGACCCAGTAACCATAATGACACCCCTGTACTAGGAGGGATGGAGAAGACCCAGTAACCATAATGACACCCCTGTACTAGGAGGGAGGGAGAAGACCCAGTAACCATAATGACACCCCTGTACTAGGAGGGAGGGAGAAGACCCAGTAACCATAATGACACCCCTGTACTAGGAGGGAGGGAGAAGACCCAGTAACCATAATGACACCCCTGTACTAGGAGGGAGAAGACCCAGTAACCATAATGACACCCCTGTACTAGGAGGGAGAAGACCCAGTAACCATAATGACACCCCTGTACTAGGATGGAGAAGACCCAGTAACCATAATGACACCCCTGTACTAGGAGGGAGAAGACCCAGTAACCATAATGACACCCCTGTACTAGGAGGGAGGGAGAAGACCCAGTAACCATAATGACACCCCTGTACTAGGAGGGAGAAGACCCAGTAACCATAATGACACCCCTGTACTAGGAGGGAGAAGACCCAGTAACCATAATGACACCCCTGTACTAGGATGGAGAAGACCCAGTAACCATAATGACACCCCTGTACTAGGAGGGAGGGAGAAGACCCAGTAACCATAATGACACCCCTGTACTAGGAGGGAGGGAGAAGACCCAGTAACCATAATGACACCCCTGTACTAGGAGGGAGGGAGAAGACCCAGTAACCATAATGACACCCCTGTACTAGGAGGGAGAAGACCCAGTAACCATAATGACACCCCTGTACTAGGAGGGAGAAGACCCAGTAACCATAATGACACCCCTGTACTAGGAGGAGAAGACCCAGTAACCATAATGACACCCCTGTACTAGGAGGGAGAAGACCCAGTAACCATAATGACACCCTGTACTAGGATGGAGAAGACCCAGTAACCATAATGACACCCCTGTACTAGGAGGGAGAAGACCCAGTAACCATAATGACACCCCTGTACTAGGAGGGAGGGAGAAGACCCAGTAACCATAATGACACCCTGTACTAGGAGGGAGAAGACCCAGTAACCATAATGACACCCCTGTACTAGGAGGAGAAGACCCAGTAACCATAATGACACCCCTGTACTAGGATGGAGAAGACCCAGTAACCATAATGACACCCCTGTACTAGGAGGGAGGGAGAAGACCCAGTAACCATAATGACACCCCTGTACTAGGAGGGAGGGAGAAGACCCAGTAACCATAATGACATCCCTGTACTAGGAGGGAGGGAGAAGACCCAGTAACCATAATGACACCCCTGTACTAGGAGGGAGGGAGAAGACCCAGTAACCATAATGACACCCCTGTACTAGGAGGGAGAAGACCCAGTAACCATAATGACACCCCTGTACTAGGAGGGAGAAGACCCAGTAACCATAATGACACCCCTGTACTAGGAGGGAGAAGACCCAGTAACCATAATGACACCCTGTACTAGGATGGAGAAGACCCAGTAACCATAATGACACCCCTGTACTAGGAGGGAGAAGACCCAGTAACCATAATGACACCCCCTGTACTAGGAGGGAGGGAGAAGACCCAGTAACCATAATGACACCCTGTACTAGGAGGGAGGGAGAAGACCCAGTAACCATAATGACACCCCTGTACTAGGAGGGAGAAGACCCAGTAACCATAATGACACCCCTGTACTAGGATGGAGAAGACCCAGTAACCATAATGACACCCCTGTACTAGGAGGGAGGGAGAAGACCCAGTAACCATAATGACACCCCTGTACTAGGAGGGAGAAGACCCAGTAACCATAATGACACCCCTGTACTAGGAGGGAGAAGACCCAGTAACCATAATGACACCCCTGTACTAGGAGGGAGAAGACCCAGTAACCATAATGACACCCCTGTACTAGGATGGAGAAGACCCAGTAACCATAATGACACCCCTGTACTAGGAGGGAGAAGACCCAGTAACCATAATGACACCCCTGTACTAGGATGGAGAAGACCCAGTAACCATAATGACACCCCTGTACTAGGAGGGAGGGAGAAGACCCAGTAACCATAATGACACCCCTGTACTAGGAGGGAGGGAGAAGACCCAGTAACCATAATGACACCCCTGTACTAGGAGGGAGAAGACCCAGTAACCATAATGACACCCCTGTACTAGGAGGGAGAAGACCCAGTAACCATAATGACACCCCTGTACTAGGATGGAGAAGACCCAGTAACCATAATGACACCCCTGTACTAGGAGGGAGAAGACCCAGTAACCATAATGACACCCCTGTACTAGGAGGGAGGGAGAAGACCCAGTAACCATAATGACACCCCTGTACTAGGAGGGAGGGAGAAGACCCAGTAACCATAATGACACCCCTGTACTAGGAGGGAGGGAGAAGACCCAGTAACCATAATGACACCCCTGTACTAGGAGGAGAAGACCCAGTAACCATAATGACACCCCTGTACTAGGAGGAGAAGACCCAGTAACCATAATGACACCCTGTACTAGGATGGAGAAGACCCAGTAACCATAATGACACCCCTGTACTAGGAGGGAGAAGACCCAGTAACCATAATGACACCCCTGTACTAGGAGGGAGGAGAAGACCCAGTAACCATAATGACACCCCTGTACTAGGAGGGAGAAGACCCAGTAACCATAATGACACCCCTGTACTAGGAGGGAGAAGACCCAGTAACCATAATGACACCCTGTACTAGGATGGAGAAGACCCAGTAACCATAATGACACCCCTGTACTAGGAGGGAGGGAGAAGACCCAGTAACCATAATGACACCCCTGTACTAGGAGGGAGGAGAAGACCCAGTAACCATAATGACACCCCTGTACTAGGAGGGAGGGAGAAGACCCAGTAACCATAATGACACCCCTGTACTAGGAGGGAGAAGACCCAGTAACCATAATGACACCCCTGTACTAGGAGGAGAAGACCCAGTAACCATAATGACACCCCTGTACTAGGAGGAGAAGACCCAGTAACCATAATGACACCCCTGTACTAGGAGGAGAAGACCCAGTAACCATAATGACACCCCTGTACTAGGAGGGAGGGAGAAGACCCAGTAACCATAATGACACCCCTGTACTAGGAGGGAGAAGACCCAGTAACCATAATGACACCCCTGTACTAGGATGGAGAAGACCCAGTAACCATAATGACACCCCTGTACTAGGAGGGAGAAGACCCAGTAACCATAATGACACCCCTGTACTAGGATGGAGAAGACCCAGTAACCATAATGACACCCCTGTACTAGGATGGAGAAGACCCAGTAACCATAATGACACCCTGTACTAGGATGGAGAAGACCCAGTAACCATAATGACACCCTGTACTAGGATGGAGAAGACCCAGTAACCATAATGACACCCCTGTACTAGGATGGAGAAGACCCAGTAACCATAATGACACCCCTGTACTAGGATGGAGAAGACCCAGTAACCATAATGACACCCCTGTACTAGGAGGGAGAAGACCCAGTAACCATAATGACACCCCTGTACTAGGATGGAGAAGACCCAGTAACCATAATGACACCCCTGTACTAGGAGGGAGAAGACCCAGTAACCATAATGACACCCCTGTACTAGGAGGGAGGGAGAAGACCCAGTAACCATAATGACACCCCTGTACTAGGAGGGAGGGAGAAGACCCAGTAACCATAATGACACCCCTGTACTAGGAGGGAGAAGACCCAGTAACCATAATGACACCCCTGTACTAGGAGGGAGAAGACCCAGTAACCATAATGACACCCCTGTACTAGGATGGAGAAGACCCAGTAACCATAATGACACCCCTGTACTAGGAGGGAGGGAGAAGACCCAGTAACCATAATGACACCCCTGTACTAGGAGGGAGGGAGAAGACCCAGTAACCATAATGACACCCCTGTACTAGGAGGGAGGGAGAAGACCCAGTAACCATAATGACACCCCTGTACTAGGATGGAGAAGACCCAGTAACCATAATGACACCCCTGTACTAGGATGGAGAAGACCCAGTAACCATAATGACACCCTGTACTAGGATGGAGAAGACCCAGTAACCATAATGACACCCCTGTACTAGGATGGAGAAGACCCAGTAACCATAATGACACCCCTGTACTAGGATGGAGAAGACCCAGTAACCATAATGACACCCTGTACTAGGATGGAGAAGACCCAGTAACCATAATGACACCCCTGTACTAGGAGGGAGAAGACCCAGTAACCATAATGACACCCCTGTACTAGGAGGGAGGGAGAAGACCCAGTAACCATAATGACACCCCTGTACTAGGAGGGAGAAGACCCAGTAACCATAATGACACCCCTGTACTAGGAGGGAGGGAGAAGACCCAGTAACCATAATGACACCCCTGTACTAGGATGGAGAAGACCCAGTAACCATAATGACACCCCTGTACTAGGAGGGAGAAGACCCAGTAACCATAATGACACCCCTGTACTAGGAGGGAGAAGACCCAGTAACCATAATGACACCTGTACTAGGAGGGAGGGAGAAGACCCAGTAACCATAATGACACCCCTGTACTAGGAGGGAGAAGACCCAGTAACCATAATGACACCCCTGTACTAGGATGGAGAAGACCCAGTAACCATAATGACACCCCTGTACTAGGAGGGAGGGAGAAGACCCAGTAACCATAATGACACCCCTGTACTAGGATGGAGAAGACCCAGTAACCATAATGACACCCCTGTACTAGGATGGAGAAGACCCAGTAACCATAATGACACCCCTGTACTAGGATGGAGAAGACCCAGTAACCATAATGACACCCCTGTACTAGGATGGAGAAGACCCAGTAACCATAATGACACCCCTGTACTAGAAGGGAGAAGACCCAGTAACCATAATCAAACCAATAACAATCTTCACAAAAATACACCTCTAGAGCTACCTTTAGATTAAAATAGACCATTCTGTATTTTTTTTTTAAACGACCTGTATTCAAAAAGACCGTGATCTATATTAAAATAGACCGTGATCTGTATTAAAATAGACCGTGATCTGTTTTAAAATAGACCGTGATCTGTATTAAAATAGACCGTGATCTGTATTAAAATAGACCGTGATCTGTTTTAAAATAGACCGTTATCTGTATTAAAATAGACCGTGATCTGTATTAAAATAGACCGTGATCTGTATTAAAATAGACCGTGATCTGTTTTAAAATAGACCGTGATCTGTATTAAAATAGACTGTGATCTGTATTAAAATAGACCGTGATCTGTATTAAAATAGACCGTGATCTGTATTAAAATAGACCGTGATCTGTATTAAAATAGACCGTGATCTGTATTAAAATAGACCGTTATCTGTATTAAAATAGACCGTGATCTGTATTAAAATAGACCGTGATCTGTATTAAAATAGACCATGATCTGTATTAAAATAGACCGTGATCTGTATTAAAATAGACCGTGATCTGTATTAAAATAGACCGTGATCTGTATTAAAATAGACCGTTATCTGTTTTAAAATAGACCGTTATCTGTATTACAGCTTACACACAAAATATTTTCCTGTCACACGATTTTTGAAACCTCTCACTCAAAGTGCAAAACTACACACCAAATATCCAGAACCAGAAGCTATTTCTCAGCCTTTGACTCAGTTGTCAACTGCATAAAACACTTTTTTCAAAACACTACACACAATTCTCTACCTAAAACACAAAAATCTAACAGGAAGTGACTTGCTTTCCTTTTCCAAACACAACCAATCAAAATGCTACACTTATTCACCAGGTCACACACACACACTCCTCACATGTGCAAACACTAATAGCTTAACTGATCACTAACCAATCACTGCTTTACTGTAGTATAGGCCTATAAATAGGTCAAAGGTCAGATTACCTGTTTTGAACAATGGATGCCAACAATGGACAGAGAGCAAGAGGAGGGAGAGGAAGAGGAAGAAGAGGACGAGGGCAAAGAAGAGAAGGAAGGAGAGCCATCTCTGATGAGATTAGGGCAACACTTGTTGATCATGTGATCAACCACGGTTGGACCATGAGAGAGGCTGGACTGAGAGTCCAGCCCAACTTGAGTCGATTTACAGTGGCGTCCATAATTCGAACCTTCAGAAATGAGAACAGGTATGCAACTATCTAATGACTATTTTAGCATTACAGTAATGTACTGTAAAATACGTATGACTGCATAGTATTGCATAAACATGTGTAACTCTAAGCCATCCATTTACTGCATTGAATGAATGAGGTTGGTTATCATGCTGTACTACATTTACATTGTTTACAGTTCCTATGCTGAACACATACTGTGTTTGAATTCTGTACAGAGTGGAAAGGCAAAGACATCATGGAGGACGAGGACGCTTGTTTACAGATGTACAAGAGACTGCAATTATAAATATGGTTTTGGCCAACAATGCAATTAGGATTCGAGAGATAAGAGAGCATATCTTGAATAATGACACCGTATTTAACAACATCAATGCTGTGAGCCTGTCGACCATACAACGCATCCTCCAACGGCACCGAGTGACGATGAAACAACTTTACAAGGTGCCATTTGAGAGAAACTCTGACAGAGTCAAGAATATGCGACATGACTTTGTAGAGGTATGTATGCAACACTACTTCCAGTACTTCAGACCATATTTACTCATCTGTATATCCTTTTGTCTGTTACAGAGAGTATTGGAGCTGGATGCCCATGTAATTCGCCATGAATTTATTTATGTGGATGAGGTTGGCTTCAACCTCACCAAAACCAGGCGCCGCGGAAGAAATGTAATAGGACAGAGGGCAATTACCAATGTCCCTGGACAGCGTGGGGGTAATATAACTATGTGTGCTGCCATCACTCAAAACGGGGTCCTCCATCACAATGCCACACTGGGTCCGTACAACACCGGCCATATGCTCACTTTTCTGGATGCAATTTACACAATGCTTGTCCCTGATCCAGATCAGGAGCCTGCTAGATTTGTGGTTTTATGGGACAATGTTAGTTTTCACCTGCCTGTTCTGGTCCAAAACTGGTTTGCCACCCATCCACAATTTGTAGTTTTGTACCTACCCCCATGTTCACCTTTTCTAAATCCCATAGAGGAATTCTTCTCAGCCTGGCGCTGGAAAGTGTATGATTGCCAACCCTATGCCCGCATGCCGCTTCTCCAGGCAATGGAGGACGCATGTGGGGACATAGAGGTTGCCTCTGTCCAAGGTTGGATACGCCATGCTAGGAGATACTTCCCTTGATGTTTGGCAAGAGAAAACGTATCTTGTGATGTGGGCGAGTATTGTGGCCAGACCCAGGCCGGAGAAGAGATGAAGCGTAGCTTAGCACTGGTGACTGCCCCCTACCAATTCCTGGACTGCCCCGGGACCCCACACACACAATTGTGTTCTTTACTGTATTCTAAAGAATATACTTTTGGTTTACATATGTTTATGGTTTTGTTGTATGCTACTGTATACAACAGTAATGTTTGGCCTAATAAATATTTTCTGTTTCTACATTGCATTGGTGTTTACAGTGTACTTGTTACCCCTCTCAGCAGATCACTTTCACTGTAGAACATTGTATTGAAATGTAGATATAAGCCTATGAAAGACCAAAGAGCTTTAGATTTAAAACAACAGGTGTTTACATGGTATATCCAAAAAATGTACTATTATGAAAGCAGTGTTTGCCATTTGATGCAAATTCTTCATTCTGACATGTGTTTATGGCATTTTGAATGCAGTGTTACATTTTGAAGGAGATGTGAGGCATTTTTGCATTTTGTGTGTGCAGTTTTGGGGAATTGTGTGTAGAGTTTAAAAAAAAAAAAAAATAGACCATAATGACCCTCTGAATAATGACTACAACTCACCAGGCAATGGAACGACACACTAAATGTAGAGGCATGATTATGAGTTCATAAACTAACACCAACATGCTAACTGGATGTTGAGAAGGTACCACAAAGATGCCAAAGTGCAACAGTTAAAAACCACCATCAGATCAATATGATCCACTAAATGATACTGTTGAGAATAATTATTTTAAAAGTCATGAAGAGTCCAGATCATGTTCTTCATGAAATGTGGTGATATTTTGGATGAAACCAGATTAAAGTGTAATGACCAAAGTACGCAAAAATAACTGTTGCTTCTACACTGATAACGTGTGATCATAAAGTTACTGGTCCCCTCCCCCGTGTTACTGGTCCCCTTCCCCGTGTTGCTGGGTCCCACCCAGTGTATTAACAGGGTCGCCCCCCGTGTTACTGGTCCCCTCCCCCGTGTTACTGGTCCCGTGTTACTGGTCCCCCTCCCCCGTGTTACTGGTCCCCCCAGTGTTACTGGTCCCCGTGTTACAGGTTCCCTCCCCGTGTTACTGGTCCCCTGTGTTACTGGTCCCCTTCCCCGTGTCACTGGTCCCCTCCCCCGTGTCACTGGTCCCCTCCCCCGTGTCACTGGTCCCCCGTGTCACTGGTCCCCTCCCCCGTGTCACTGGTCCCCTCCCGTGTCACTGGTCCCTCCCCGTGTTACTGGTCCCCTCCCCGTGTCACTGGTCCCCTCCCCCGTGTCACTGGTCCCCTCCCCCGTGTCACTGGTCCCCTCCCCCATGTCAAACACTTGGAGTCATTATTAAGGTGACATCACCTTAACTCTCATTTTAATACACCAATGGTAACATGGTATTCTCGTAACTAATTTAAATAATAACCGCCTTGTAACCAACACCGGAGAAGACGTGTTTGCAGAGGGGTGTGGTTTATATAACTAGATAGCTACTCTACTAGTTACTGACTAGCTAGGTCTTCATCTGTGTCTGGTGTTAACTAGTTACTGACTAGCTAGGTCTTCATCTGTGTCTGGTGTTAACTAGTTACTAGCTAGCTAGGTCTTCATCTGTGTCTGGTGTTAACTAGTTACCGGTTAGCTAGGTCTTCATCTGTGTCTGGTGTTAACTAGTTACTGGCTAGCTAGGTCTTCATCTGTGTCTGGTGTTAACTAGTTACTGGTTAGCTAGGTCTTCATCTGTGTCTGGTGTTAACTAGTTACTAGCTAGCTAGGTCTTCATCTGTGTCTGGTGTTAACTAGTTACTGGCTAGCTAGGTCTTCATCTGTGTCTGGTGTTAACTAGTTACTGACTAGCTAGGTCTTCATCTGTGTCTGGTGTTAACTAGTTACTGGTTAGCTAGGTCTTCATCTGTGTCTGGTGTTAACTAGTTACTGGCTAGCTAGGTCTTCATCTGTGTCTGGTGTTAACTAGTTACTGGTTAGCTAGGTCTTCATCTGTGTCTGGTGTTAACTAGTTACTAGCTAGCTAGGTCTTCATCTGTGTCTGGTGTTAACTAGTTACTGGCTAGCTAGGTCTTCATCTGTGTCTGGTGTTAACTAGTTACTGACTAGCTAGGTCTTCATCTGTGTCTGGTGTTAACTAGTTACTGGTTAGCTAGGTCTTCATCTGTGTCTGGTGTTAACTAGTTACTGGCTAGCTAGGTCTTCATCTGTGTCTGGTGTTAACTAGTTACTGGTTAGCTAGGTCTTCATCTGTGTCTGGTGTTAACTAGTTACTGACTAGCTAGGTCTTCATCTGTGTCTGGTGTTAACTAGTTACTGGTTAGCTAGGTCTTCATCTGTGTCTGGTGTTAACTAGTTACTGGTTAGCTAGGTCTTCATCTGTGTCTGGTGTTAGCTAGTTACTGGTTAGCTAGGTCTTCATCTGTGTCTGGTGTTAACTAGTTACTGGTTAGCTAGGTCTTCATCTGTGTCTGGTGTTAACTAGTTACTGGTTAGCTAGGTCTTCATCTGTGTCTGGTGTTAACTAGTTACTGACTAGCTAGGTCTTCATCTGTGTCTGGTGTTAACTAGTTACTGACTAGCTAGGTCTTCATCTGTGTCTGGTGTTAACTAGTTACTGGCTAGCTAGGTCTTCATCTGTGTCTGGTGTTAACTAGTTACTGGTTAGCTAGGTCTTCATCTGTGTCTGGTGTTAACTAGTTACTAGCTAGCTGGGTCTTCATCTGTGTCTGGTGTTAACTAGTTACTGACTAGCTAGGTCTTCATCTGTGTCTGGTGTTAACTAGTTACTGGCTAGCTGGGTCTTCATCTGTGTCTGGTGTTAACTAGTTACTGACTAGCTAGGTCTTCATCTGTGTCTGGTGTTAACTAGTTACTGGCTAGCTAGGTCTTCATCTGTGTCTGGTGTTAACTAGTTACTAGCTAGCTAGGTCTTCATCTGTGTCTGGTGTTAACTAGTTACTAGCTAGCTAGGTCTTCATCTGTGTCTGGTGTTAACTAGTTACTGACTAGCTAGGTCTTCATCTGTGTCTGGTGTTAACTAGTTACTGGCTAGCTAGGTCTTCATCTGTGTCTGGTGTTAACTAGTTACTGGCTAGCTAGGTCTTCATCTGTGTCTGGTGTTAACTAGTTACTGACTAGCTAGGTCTTCATCTGTGTCTGGTGTTAACTAGTTACTGACTAGCTAGGTCTTCATCTGTGTCTGGTGTTAACTAGTTACTGGTTAGCTAGGTCTTCATCTGTGTCTGGTGTTAACTAGTTACTGGTTAGCTAGGTCTTCATCTGTGTCTGGTGTTAACTAGTTACTAGCTAGCTAGGTCTTCATCTGTGTCTGGTGTTAACTAGTTACTGGTTAGCTAGGTCTTCATCTGTGTCTGGTGTTAACTAGTTACTAGCTAGCTAGGTCTTCATCTGTGTCTGGTGTTAACTAGTTACTGGTTAGCTAGGTCTTCATCTGTGTCTGGTGTTAACTAGTTACTGACTAGCTAGGTCTTCATCTGTGTCTGGTGTTAACTAGTTACTAGCTAGCTAGGTCTTCATCTGTGTCTGGTGTTAACTAGTTACTGGCTAGCTAGGTCTTCATCTGTGTCTGGTGTTAACTAGTTACTGGTTAGCTAGGTCTTCATCTGTGTCTGGTGTTAACTAGTTACTGGCTAGCTAGGTCTTCATCTGTGTCTGGTGTTAACTAGTTACTAGCTAGCTAGGTCTTCATCTGTGTCTGGTGTTAACTAGTTACTAGCTAGCTAGGTCTTCATCTGTGTCTGGTGTTAACTAGTTACTAGCTAGCTAGGTCTTCATCTGTGTCTGGTGTTAACTAGTTACTAGCTAGCTAGGTCTTCATCTGTGTCTGGTGTTAACTAGTTACTGGCTAGCTAGGTCTTCATCTGTGTCTGGTGTTAACTAGTTACTGACTAGCTAGGTCTTCATCTGTGTCTGGTGTTAACTAGTTACTGACTAGCTAGGTCTTCATCTGTGTCTGGTGTTAACTAGTTACTAGCTAGCTAGGTCTTCATCTGTGTCTGGTGTTAACTAGTTACTAGCTAGCTAGGTCTTCATCTGTGTCTGGTGTTAACTAGTTACTAGCTAGCTAGGTCTTCATCTGTCTGGTGTTAACTAGTTACTGACTAGCTAGGTCTTCATCTGTGTCTGGTGTTAACTAGTTACTAGCTAGCTAGGTCTTCATCTGTGTCTGGTGTTAACTAGTTACTAGCTAGCTAGGTCTTCATCTGTGTCTGGTGTTAACTAGTTACTAGCTAGCTAGGTCTTCATCTGTGTCTGGTGTTAACTAGTTACTAGCTAGCTAGGTCTTCATCTGTGTCTGGTGTTAACTAGTTACTAGCTAGCTAGGTCTTCATCTGTGTCTGGTGTTAACTAGTTACTAGCTAGCTAGGTCTTCATCTGTGTCTGGTGTTAACTAGTTACTGGCTAGCTAGGTCTTCATCTGTGTCTGGTGTTAACTAGTTACTGGCTAGCTAGGTCTTCATCTGTGTCTGGTGTTAACTAGTTACTGGCTAGCTAGGTCTTCATCTGTGTCTGGTGTTAACTAGTTACTGGCTAGCTAGGTCTTCATCTGTGTCTGGTGTTAACTAGTTACTGGTTAGCTAGGTCTTCATCTGTGTCTGGTGTTAACTAGTTACTAGCTAGCTAGGTCTTCATCTGTGTCTGGTGTTAACTAGTTACTGGCTAGCTAGGTCTTCATCTGTGTCTGGTGTTAACTAGTTACTGACTAGCTAGGTCTTCATCTGTGTCTGGTGTTAACTAGTTACTGGCTAGCTAGGTCTTCATCTGTGTCTGGTGTTAACTAGTTACTGGCTAGCTAGGTCTTCATCTGTGTCTGGTGTTAACTAGTTACTGGCTAGCTAGGTCTTCATCTGTGTCTGGTGTTAACTAGTTACTGACTAGCTAGGTCTTCATCTGTGTCTGGTGTTAACTAGTTACTAGCTAGCTAGGTCTTCATCTGTGTCTGGTGTTAACTAGTTACTGGCTAGCTAGGTCTTCATCTGTGTCTGGTGTTAACTACTTACTAGCTAGCTAGGTCTTCATCTGTGTCTGGTGTTAACTAGTTACTAGCTAGCTGGGTCTTCATCTGTGTCTGGTGTTAACTAGTTACTAGCTAGCTAGGTCTTCATCTGTGTCTGGTGTTAACTAGTTACTGGTTAGCTAGGTCTTCATCTGTGTCTGGTGTTAACTAGTTACTAGCTAGCTAGGTCTTCATCTGTGTCTGGTGTTAACTAGTTACTGGTTAGCTAGGTCTTCATCTGTGTCTGGTGTTAACTAGTTACTAGCTAGCTAGGTCTTCATCTGTGTCTGGTGTTAACTAGTTACTGACTAGCTAGGTCTTCATCTGTGTCTGGTGTTAACTAGTTACTGACTAGCTAGGTCTTCATCTGTGTCTGGTGTTAACTAGTTACTAGCTAGCTAGGTCTTCATCTGTGTCTGGTGTTAACTAGTTACTAGCTAGCTAGGTCTTCATCTGTGTCTGGTGTTAACTAGTTACTAGCTAGCTAGGTCTTCATCTGTGTCTGGTGTTAACTAGTTACTAGCTAGCTAGGTCTTCATCTGTGTCTGGTGTTAACTAGTTACTAGCTAGCTAGGTCTTCATCTGTGTCTGGTGTTAACTAGTTACTGGTTAGCTAGGTCTTCATCTGTGTCTGGTGTTAACTAGTTACTAGCTAGCTAGGTCTTCATCTGTGTCTGGTGTTAACTAGTTACTAGCTAGCTAGGTCTTCATCTGTGTCTGGTGTTAACTAGTTACTAGCTAGCTAGGTCTTCATCTGTGTCTGGTGTTAACTAGTTACTAGCTAGCTAGGTCTTCATCTGTGTCTGGTGTTAACTAGTTACTGGCTAGCTAGGTCTTCATCTGTGTCTGGTGTTAACTAGTTACTGGCTAGCTAGGTCTTCATCTGTGTCTGGTGTTAACTAGTTACTGGCTAGCTAGGTCTTCATCTGTGTCTGGTGTTAACTAGTTACTGGTTAGCTAGGTCTTCATCTGTGTCTGGTGTTAACTAGTTACTAGCTAGCTAGGTCTTCATCTGTGTCTGGTGTTAACTAGTTACTGGCTAGCTAGGTCTTCATCTGTGTCTGGTGTTAACTAGTTACTGACTAGCTAGGTCTTCATCTGTGTCTGGTGTTAACTAGTTACTGGCTAGCTAGGTCTTCATCTGTGTCTGGTGTTAACTAGTTACTGGCTAGCTAGGTCTTCATCTGTGTCTGGTGTTAACTAGTTACTGACTAGCTAGGTCTTCATCTGTGTCTGGTGTTAACTAGTTACTGGCTAGCTAGGTCTTCATCTGTGTCTGGTGTTAACTAGTTACTGGCTAGCTAGGTCTTCATCTGTGTCTGGTGTTAACTAGTTACTGGCTAGCTAGGTCTTCATCTGTGTCTGGTGTTAACTAGTTACTGACTAGCTAGGTCTTCATCTGTGTCTGGTGTTAACTACTTACTAGCTAGCTAGGTCTTCATCTGTGTCTGGTGTTAACTAGTTACTAGCTAGCTGGGTCTTCATCTGTGTCTGGTGTTAACTAGTTACTAGCTAGCTAGGTCTTCATCTGTGTCTGGTGTTAACTAGTTACTAGCTAGCTGGGTCTTCATCTGTGTCTGGTGTTAACTAGTTACTAGCTAGCTAGGTCTTCATCTGTGTCTGGTGTTAACTAGTTACTGGTTAGCTAGGTCTTCATCTGTGTCTGGTGTTAACTAGTTACTAGCTAGCTAGGTCTTCATCTGTGTCTGGTGTTAACTAGTTACTGACTAGCTAGGTCTTCATCTGTGTCTGGTGTTAACTAGTTACTGGCTAGCTAGGTCTTCATCTGTGTCTGGTGTTAACTAGTTACTGACTAGCTAGGTCTTCATCTGTGTCTGGTGTTAACTAGTTACTGGTTAGCTAGGTCTTCATCTGTGTCTGGTGTTAACTAGTTACTAGCTAGCTAGGTCTTCATCTGTGTCTGGTGTTAACTAGTTACTGGCTAGCTAGGTCTTCATCTGTGTCTGGTGTTAACTAGTTACTAGCTAGCTAGGTCTTCATCTGTGTCTGGTGTTAACTAGTTACTAGCTAGCTAGGTCTTCATCTGTGTCTGGTGTTAACTAGTTACTGACTAGCTAGGTCTTCATCTGTGTCTGGTGTTAACTAGTTACTGGCTAGCTAGGTCTTCATCTGTGTCTGGTGTTAACTAGTTACTGGCTAGCTAGGTCTTCATCTGTGTCTGGTGTTAACTAGTTACTGACTAGCTAGGTCTTCATCTGTGTCTGGTGTTAACTAGTTACTGACTAGCTAGGTCTTCATCTGTGTCTGGTGTTAACTAGTTACTGGTTAGCTAGGTCTTCATCTGTGTCTGGTGTTAACTAGTTACTGGTTAGCTAGGTCTTCATCTGTGTCTGGTGTTAACTAGTTACTAGCTAGCTAGGTCTTCATCTGTGTCTGGTGTTAACTAGTTACTGACTAGCTAGGTCTTCATCTGTGTCTGGTGTTAACTAGTTACTAGCTAGCTAGGTCTTCATCTGTGTCTGGTGTTAACTAGTTACTGGTTAGCTAGGTCTTCATCTGTGTCTGGTGTTAACTAGTTACTGACTAGCTAGGTCTTCATCTGTGTCTGGTGTTAACTAGTTACTAGCTAGCTAGGTCTTCATCTGTGTCTGGTGTTAACTAGTTACTGGCTAGCTAGGTCTTAATCTGTGTCTGGTGTTAACTAGTTACTGGTTAGCTAGGTCTTCATCTGTGTCTGGTGTTAACTAGTTACTGGCTAGCTAGGTCTTCATCTGTGTCTGGTGTTAACTAGTTACTAGCTAGCTAGGTCTTCATCTGTGTCTGGTGTTAACTAGTTACTAGCTAGCTAGGTCTTCATCTGTGTCTGGTGTTAACTAGTTACTAGCTAGCTAGGTCTTCATCTGTGTCTGGTGTTAACTAGTTACTAGCTAGCTAGGTCTTCATCTGTGTCTGGTGTTAACTAGTTACTGGCTAGCTAGGTCTTCATCTGTGTCTGGTGTTAACTAGTTACTGACTAGCTAGGTCTTCATCTGTGTCTGGTGTTAACTAGTTACTGACTAGCTAGGTCTTCATCTGTGTCTGGTGTTAACTAGTTACTAGCTAGCTAGGTCTTCATCTGTGTCTGGTGTTAACTAGTTACTAGCTAGCTAGGTCTTCATCTGTGTCTGGTGTTAACTAGTTACTAGCTAGCCAGGTCTTCATCTGTCTGGTGTTAACTAGTTACTGACTAGCTAGGTCTTCATCTGTGTCTGGTGTTAACTAGTTACTAGCTAGCTAGGTCTTCATCTGTGTCTGGTGTTAACTAGTTACTAGCTAGCTAGGTCTTCATCTGTGTCTGGTGTTAACTAGTTACTAGCTAGCTAGGTCTTCATCTGTGTCTGGTGTTAACTAGTTACTAGCTAGCTAGGTCTTCATCTGTGTCTGGTGTTAACTAGTTACTAGCTAGCTAGGTCTTCATCTGTGTCTGGTGTTAACTAGTTACTAGCTAGCTAGGTCTTCATCTGTGTCTGGTGTTAACTAGTTACTGGCTAGCTAGGTCTTCATCTGTGTCTGGTGTTAACTAGTTACTGGCTAGCTAGGTCTTCATCTGTGTCTGGTGTTAACTAGTTACTGGCTAGCTAGGTCTTCATCTGTGTCTGGTGTTAACTAGTTACTGGCTAGCTAGGTCTTCATCTGTGTCTGGTGTTAACTAGTTACTGGTTAGCTAGGTCTTCATCTGTGTCTGGTGTTAACTAGTTACTAGCTAGCTAGGTCTTCATCTGTGTCTGGTGTTAACTAGTTACTGGCTAGCTAGGTCTTCATCTGTGTCTGGTGTTAACTAGTTACTGACTAGCTAGGTCTTCATCTGTGTCTGGTGTTAACTAGTTACTGGCTAGCTAGGTCTTCATCTGTGTCTGGTGTTAACTAGTTACTGGCTAGCTAGGTCTTCATCTGTGTCTGGTGTTAACTAGTTACTGGCTAGCTAGGTCTTCATCTGTGTCTGGTGTTAACTAGTTACTGACTAGCTAGGTCTTCATCTGTGTCTGGTGTTAACTAGTTACTAGCTAGCTAGGTCTTCATCTGTGTCTGGTGTTAACTAGTTACTGGCTAGCTAGGTCTTCATCTGTGTCTGGTGTTAACTACTTACTAGCTAGCTAGGTCTTCATCTGTGTCTGGTGTTAACTAGTTACTAGCTAGCTGGGTCTTCATCTGTGTCTGGTGTTAACTAGTTACTAGCTAGCTAGGTCTTCATCTGTGTCTGGTGTTAACTAGTTACTGGTTAGCTAGGTCTTCATCTGTGTCTGGTGTTAACTAGTTACTAGCTAGCTAGGTCTTCATCTGTGTCTGGTGTTAACTAGTTACTGACTAGCTAGGTCTTCATCTGTGTCTGGTGTTAACTAGTTACTGGCTAGCTAGGTCTTCATCTGTGTCTGGTGTTAACTAGTTACTGACTAGCTAGGTCTTCATCTGTGTCTGGTGTTAACTAGTTACTGGTTAGCTAGGTCTTCATCTGTGTCTGGTGTTAACTAGTTACTAGCTAGCTAGGTCTTCATCTGTGTCTGGTGTTAACTAGTTACTGACTAGCTAGGTCTTCATCTGTGTCTGGTGTTAACTAGTTACTGACTAGCTAGGTCTTCATCTGTGTCTGGTGTTAACTAGTTACTAGCTAGCTAGGTCTTCATCTGTGTCTGGTGTTAACTAGTTACTAGCTAGCTAGGTCTTCATCTGTGTCTGGTGTTAACTAGTTACTAGCTAGCTAGGTCTTCATCTGTGTCTGGTGTTAACTAGTTACTAGCTAGCTAGGTCTTCATCTGTGTCTGGTGTTAACTAGTTACTAGCTAGCTAGGTCTTCATCTGTGTCTGGTGTTAACTAGTTACTGGTTAGCTAGGTCTTCATCTGTGTCTGGTGTTAACTAGTTACTAGCTAGCTAGGTCTTCATCTGTGTCTGGTGTTAACTAGTTACTAGCTAGCTAGGTCTTCATCTGTGTCTGGTGTTAACTAGTTACTAGCTAGCTAGGTCTTCATCTGTGTCTGGTGTTAACTAGTTACTGGCTAGCTAGGTCTTCATCTGTGTCTGGTGTTAACTAGTTACTAGCTAGCTAGGTCTTCATCTGTGTCTGGTGTTAACTAGTTACTGGCTAGCTAGGTCTTCATCTGTGTCTGGTGTTAACTAGTTACTGGCTAGCTAGGTCTTCATCTGTGTCTGGTGTTAACTAGTTACTGAGCTAGGTCTTCATCTGTGTCTGGTGTTAACTAGTTACTAGCTAGCTAGGTCTTCATCTGTGTCTGGTGTTAACTAGTTACTGGCTAGCTAGGTCTTCATCTGTGTCTGGTGTTAACTAGTTACTGGCTAGCTAGGTCTTCATCTGTGTCTGGTGTTAACTAGTTACTGGCTAGCTAGGTCTTCATCTGTGTCTGGTGTTAACTAGTTACTAGCTAGCTAGGTCTTCATCTGTGTCTGGTGTTAACTAGTTACTAGCTAGCTAGGTCTTCATCTGTGTCTGGTGTTAACTAGTTACTGACTAGCTAGGTCTTCATCTGTGTCTGGTGTTAACTAGTTACTAGCTAGCTAGGTCTTCATCTGTGTCTGGTGTTAACTAGTTACTGGCTAGCTAGGTCTTCATCTGTGTCTGGTGTTAACTAGTTACTGGTTAGCTAGGTCTTCATCTGTGTCTGGTGTTAACTAGTTACTAGCTAGCTAGGTCTTCATCTGTCTGGTGTTAACTAGTTACTGACTAGCTAGGTCTTCATCTGTGTCTGGTGTTAACTAGTTACTGGCTAGCTAGGTCTTCATCTGTGTCTGGTGTTAACTAGTTACTGGCTAGCTAGGTCTTCATCTGTGTCTGGTGTTAACTAGTTACTGGTTAGCTAGGTCTTCATCTGTGTCTGGTGTTAACTAGTTACTGGCTAGCTAGGTCTTCATCTGTGTCTGGTGTTAACTAGTTACTGACTAGCTAGGTCTTCATCTGTGTCTGGTGTTAACTAGTTACTGGTTAGCTAGGTCTTCATCTGTGTCTGGTGTTAACTAGTTACTGGTTAGCTAGGTCTTCATCTGTGTCTGGTGTTAACTAGTTACTAGCTAGCTAGGTCTTCATCTGTGTCTGGTGTTAACTAGTTACTGACTAGCTAGGTCTTCATCTGTGTCTGGTGTTAACTAGTTACTGACTAGCTAGGTCTTCATCTGTGTCTGGTGTTAACTAGTTACTAGCTAGCTAGGTCTTCATCTGTGTCTGGTGTTAACTAGTTACTAGCTAGCTAGGTCTTCATCTGTGTCTGGTGTTAACTAGTTACTAGCTAGCTAGGTCTTCATCTGTGTCTGGTGTTAACTAGTTACTAGCTAGCTAGGTCTTCATCTGTGTCTGGTGTTAACTAGTTACTGGTTAGCTAGGTCTTCATCTGTGTCTGGTGTTAACTAGTTACTAGCTAGCTAGGTCTTCATCTGTGTCTGGTGTTAACTAGTTACTAGCTAGCTAGGTCTTCATCTGTGTCTGGTGTTAACTAGTTACTGGCTAGCTAGGTCTTCATCTGTGTCTGGTGTTAACTAGTTACTAGCTAGCTAGGTCTTCATCTGTGTCTGGTGTTAACTAGTTACTGGCTAGCTAGGTCTTCATCTGTGTCTGGTGTTAACTAGTTACTGGCTAGCTAGGTCTTCATCTGTGTCTGGTGTTAACTAGTTACTGAGCTAGGTCTTCATCTGTGTCTGGTGTTAACTAGTTACTAGCTAGCTAGGTCTTCATCTGTGTCTGGTGTTAACTAGTTACTGGCTAGCTAGGTCTTCATCTGTGTCTGGTGTTAACTAGTTACTGGCTAGCTAGGTCTTCATCTGTGTCTGGTGTTAACTAGTTACTGGCTAGCTAGGTCTTCATCTGTGTCTGGTGTTAACTAGTTACTAGCTAGCTAGGTCTTCATCTGTGTCTGGTGTTAACTAGTTACTGGCTAGCTAGGTCTTCATCTGTGTCTGGTGTTAACTAGTTACTGACTAGCTAGGTCTTCATCTGTGTCTGGTGTTAACTAGTTACTAGCTAGCTAGGTCTTCATCTGTGTCTGGTGTTAAACTAGTTACTGACTAGCTAGGTCTTCATCTGTGTCTGGTGTTAACTAGTTACTAGCTAGCTAGGTCTTCATCTGTGTCTGGTGTTAACTAGTTACTGGCTAGCTAGGTCTTCATCTGTGTCTGGTGTTAACTAGTTACTGGTTAGCTAGGTCTTCATCTGTGTCTGGTGTTAACTAGTTACTAGCTAGCTAGGTCTTCATCTGTGTCTGGTGTTAACTAGTTACTAGCTAGCTAGGTCTTCATCTGTGTCTGGTGTTAACTAGTTACTAGCTAGCTAGGTCTTCATCTGTGTCTGGTGTTAACTAGTTACTGGCTAGCTAGGTCTTCATCTGTGTCTGGTGTTAACTAGTTACTGGCTAGCTAGGTCTTCATCTGTGTCTGGTGTTAACTAGTTACTGGCTAGCTAGGTCTTCATCTGTGTCTGGTGTTAACTAGTTACTAGCTAGCTAGGTCTTCATCTGTGTCTGGTGTTAACTAGTTACTAGCTAGCTAGGTCTTCATCTGTGTCTGGTGTTAACTAGTTACTGACTAGCTAGGTCTTCATCTGTGTCTGGTGTTAACTAGTTACTGGCTAGCTAGGTCTTCATCTGTGTCTGGTGTTAACTAGTTACTGACTAGCTAGGTCTTCATCTGTGTCTGGTGTTAACTAGTTACTAGCTAGCTAGGTCTTCATCTGTGTCTGGTGTTAACTAGTTACTGACTAGCTAGGTCTTCATCTGTGTCTGGTGTTAACTAGTTACTGACTAGCTAGGTCTTCATCTGTGTCTGGTGTTAACTAGTTACTAGCTAGCTAGGTCTTCATCTGTGTCTGGTGTTAACTAGTTACTAGCTAGCTAGGTCTTCATCTGTGTCTGGTGTTAACTAGTTACTGGTTAGCTAGGTCTTCATCTGTGTCTGGTGTTAACTAGTTACTAGCTAGCTAGGTCTTCATCTGTGTCTGGTGTTAACTAGTTACTGACTAGCTAGGTCTTCATCTGTGTCTGGTGTTAACTAGTTACTAGCTAGCTAGGTCTTCATCTGTGTCTGGTGTTAACTAGTTACTAGCTAGCTAGGTCTTCATCTGTGTCTGGTGTTAACTAGTTACTGGTTAGCTAGGTCTTCATCTGTGTCTGGTGTTAACTAGTTACTAGCTAGCTAGGTCTTCATCTGTGTCTGGTGTTAACTAGTTACTGACTAGCTAGGTCTTCATCTGTGTCTGGTGTTAACTAGTTACTGACTAGCTAGGTCTTCATCTGTGTCTGGTGTTAACTAGTTACTAGCTAGCTAGGTCTTCATCTGTGTCTGGTGTTAACTAGTTACTGGCTAGCTAGGTCTTCATCTGTGTCTGGTGTTAACTAGTTACTAGCTAGCTAGGTCTTCATCTGTGTCTGGTGTTAACTAGTTACTAGCTAGCTAGGTCTTCATCTGTGTCTGGTGTTAACTAGTTACTAGCTAGCTAGGTCTTCATCTGTGTCTGGTGTTAACTAGTTACTAGCTAGCTAGGTCTTCATCTGTGTCTGGTGTTAACTAGTTACTGGCTAGCTAGGTCTTCATCTGTGTCTGGTGTTAACTAGTTACTAGCTAGCTAGAGTCTTCATCTGTGTCTGGTGTTAACTAGTTACTGGTTAGCTAGGTCTTCATCTGTGTCTGGTGTTAACTAGTTACTAGCTAGCTAGGTCTTCATCTGTGTCTGGTGTTAACTAGTTACTGGCTAGCTAGGTCTTCATCTGTGTCTGGTGTTAACTAGTTACTGACTAGCTAGGTCTTCATCTGTGTCTGGTGTTAACTAGTTACTGGCTAGCTAGGTCTTCATCTGTGTCTGGTGTTAACTAGTTACTAGCTAGCTAGGTCTTCATCTGTGTCTGGTGTTAACTAGTTACTGGCTAGCTAGGTCTTCATCTGTGTCTGGTGTTAACTAGTTACTGACTAGCTAGGTCTTCATCTGTGTCTGGTGTTAACTAGTTACTGGCTAGCTAGGTCTTCATCTGTGTCTGGTGTTAACTAGTTACTGACTAGCTAGGTCTTCATCTGTGTCTGGTGTTAACTAGTTACTGGCTAGCTAGGTCTTCATCTGTGTCTGGTGTTAACTAGTTACTAGCTAGCTAGGTCTTCATCTGTGTCTGGTGTTAACTAGTTACTGACTAGCTAGGTCTTCATCTGTGTCTGGTGTTAACTAGTTACTAGCTAGCTAGGTCTTCATCTGTGTCTGGTGTTAACTAGTTACTGACTAGCTAGGTCTTCATCTGTGTCTGGTGTTAACTAGTTACTGGCTAGCTAGGTCTTCATCTGTGTCTGGTGTTAACTAGTTACTGACTAGCTAGGTCTTCATCTGTGTCTGGTGTTAACTAGTTACTAGCTAGCTAGGTCTTCATCTGTGTCTGGTGTTAACTAGTTACTGACTAGCTAGGTCTTCATCTGTGTCTGGTGTTAACTAGTTACTGACTAGCTAGGTCTTCATCTGTGTCTGGTGTTAACTAGTTACTAGCTAGCTAGGTCTTCATCTGTGTCTGGTGTTAACTAGTTACTAGCTAGCTAGGTCTTCATCTGTGTCTGGTGTTAACTAGTTACTGGCTAGCTAGGTCTTCATCTGTGTCTGGTGTTAACTAGTTACTAGCTAGCTAGGTCTTCATCTGTGTCTGGTGTTAACTAGTTACTAGCTAGCTAGGTCTTCATCTGTGTCTGGTGTTAACTAGTTACTAGCTAGCTAGGTCTTCATCTGTGTCTGGTGTTAACTAGTTACTAGCTAGCTAGGTCTTCATCTGTGTCTGGTGTTAACTAGTTACTGGCTAGCTAGGTCTTCATCTGTGTCTGGTGTTAACTAGTTACTAGCTAGCTAGGTCTTCATCTGTGTCTGGTGTTAACTAGTTACTGGTTAGCTAGGTCTTCATCTGTGTCTGGTGTTAACTAGTTACTGACTAGCTAGGTCTTCATCTGTGTCTGGTGTTAACTAGTTACTGGCTAGCTAGGTCTTCATCTGTGTCTGGTGTTAACTAGTTACTAGCTAGCTAGGTCTTCATCTGTGTCTGGTGTTAACTAGTTACTGGCTAGCTAGGTCTTCATCTGTGTCTGGTGTTAACTAGTTACTGGCTAGCTAGGTCTTCATCTGTGTCTGGTGTTAACTAGTTACTGGCTAGCTAGGTCTTCATCTGTGTCTGGTGTTAACTAGTTACTGACTAGCTAGGTCTTCATCTGTGTCTGGTGTTAACTAGTTACTGGCTAGCTAGGTCTTCATCTGTGTCTGGTGTTAACTAGTTACTGGCTAGCTAGGTCTTCATCTGTGTCTGGTGTTAACTAGTTACTGACTAGCTAGGTCTTCATCTGTGTCTGGTGTTAACTAGTTACTGACTAGCTAGGTCTTCATCTGTGTCTGGTGTTAACTAGTTACTGACTAGCTAGGTCTTCATCTGTGTCTGGTGTTAACTAGTTACTGGCTAGCTAGGTCTTCATCTGTGTCTGGTGTTAACTAGTTACTGACTAGCTAGGTCTTCATCTGTGTCTGGTGTTAACTAGTTACTGACTAGCTAGGTCTTCATCTGTGTCTGGTGTTAACTAGTTACTGACTAGCTAGGTCTTCATCTGTGTCTGGTGTTAACTAGTTACTGACTAGCTAGGTCTTCATCTGTGTCTGGTGTTAACTAGTTACTGGCTAGCTAGGTCTTCATCTGTGTCTGGTGTTAACTAGTTACTGACTAGCTAGGTCTTCATCTGTGTCTGGTGTTAACTAGTTACTGACTAGCTAGGTCTTCATCTGTGTCTGGTGTTAACTAGTTACTGGTTAGCTAGGTCTTCATCTGTGTCTGGTGTTAACTAGTTACTGACTAGCTAGGTCTTCATCTGTGTCTGGTGTTAACTAGTTACTAGCTAGCTAGGTCTTCATCTGTGTCTGGTGTTAACTAGTTACTGACTAGCTAGGTCTTCATCTGTGTCTGGTGTTAACTAGTTACTAGCTAGCTAGGTCTTCATCTGTGTCTGGTGTTAACTAGTTACTGGTTAGCTAGGTCTTCATCTGTGTCTGGTGTTAACTAGTTACTGGCTAGCTAGGTCTTCATCTGTGTCTGGTGTTAACTAGTTACTGGCTAGCTAGGTCTTCATCTGTGTCTGGTGTTAACTAGTTACTGGCTAGCTAGGTCTTCATCTGTGTCTGGTGTTAACTAGTTACTGACTAGCTAGGTCTTCATCTGTGTCTGGTGTTAACTAGTTACTAGCTAGCTAGGTCTTCATCTGTGTCTGGTGTTAACTAGTTACTGGCTAGCTAGGTCTTCATCTGTGTCTGGTGTTAACTAGTTACTGGCTAGCTAGGTCTTCATCTGTGTCTGGTGTTAACTAGTTACTGACTAGCTAGGTCTTCATCTGTGTCTGGTGTTAACTAGTTACTGGCTAGCTAGGTCTTCATCTGTGTCTGGTGTTAACTAGTTACTGGCTAGCTAGGTCTTCATCTGTGTCTGGTGTTAACTAGTTACTGGCTAGCTAGGTCTTCATCTGTGTCTGGTGTTAACTAGTTACTGACTAGCTAGGTCTTCATCTGTGTCTGGTGTTAACTAGTTACTGACTAGCTAGGTCTTCAGCCAGCATGGAACAAAAGGAGGGTCAGGGTCTTTCAAAACTCAGAATTAGTTGTCATGTCAACACATCCGTCAGTGCTGCTGTGAAATGAATCACAAGAGACATGCCAAAATGAGATTTTTGACATAAACGATGCCCTTTTTCCCCCATGCTGTTTGAGTTGCTCTGTGTATCACCAAATTAGCTTAGATGATTTGACTCCCAACACTGCTACACTGCATCCACGTTGCTTGACAAAAGGCGTTTCAAAAGAGCTGTCAGTCAAGACGAACTCACGAAATATAAGCTCCCCGCCCGCTCAGCGTGTCTTTTCCAAACTTCCCCAGTAAGTTAGCCACGAGAGAAAAGGTCCTTTTCACCATGACTGTTCTGTCTGCGCACCTGTGTGCGTGTATTTAGGAGACACTAGAACAGTGGATGCTGGGGGAGCCCATCTGTGTCAGTACTTTATCCAGCCACTGGAGGGGGCCATTGAGGTGCAGCTCAATCCAACACGGGGTACTGGTTACTGTCTGTCGCCTGGGGAGGGGGGGGAGAGGGAGTTTAATGAAAATGTGTTCATCTTTTTTTATAAAACACAGCACAGCATCCTGGTTTATCACTAGCCAGTGAACATTACAGATAACATTTCAACAGCACCAACCTGAATCAATAACATTTCATAAATCAAACCATTTTTTTTATCTAGAGAAAGTGGAATCTCATGTCTGTTCAACTGATGATTAGCCTACATCTCAAATCTAAGTTAAAAAAGTGTTCTACCTACGTTGAAATGTGGTTCTACTAAGTGTGTTTTGTTAGTTGTGTGTTTGAAACGTGACCCGGGACAGTGAGGCCAGTGAGAGTCCAGTGGGAATCCCCTTCCGTGTGCTCTAGTCCGTCTGAACACGATCACCTCTGTCCCCCGCCACCGCATGCCTCCTACATTCCTCCCCCGTTAGTCAACTCTCTCTCTCTCTCCCTCCTCTCCAAGTCTGTCGCTGCCACGGAGCGCACACGCACACACGCAAAGTGACCACACACTCTTTTCCTGTCTTTATCCTCCTTCCTCCTAGTGGTGCACGACTCCAGGATTTTTGGAGTCGACTCAGACTCCTGCGGTTTGACTCGAAGGAGTCGACTCTTGCTCGACTCCCAAAAACACATGCTGAAATGGATGGAACACACTCGTGCACACCAGCTCATTATTGCAGAATCCTACGTTTGCGTTCTAGATGACTGGCATGAACATGGTGCTGTCCAGTTGATCTTCAACAGCCTATAAAAGGCCTGTTTCAATATAGTAGGTAATGTAGTAGTGGGTAATGTGTAGGAAGTTGAACATTTCACTGATATTTCCGCTATGTGCATGCAGCCATGGGATGATGTGGCGCTCTACCCTGATCAAAATATTACTAACTCAGCCCGATGGTCTCTCTCTCTCCCACTACTCTCTCCTCTACTATCCTATCATCTCTAACTACTCAGCCCCTACCCAGATGGTCTCTCTCTCTCGCCCACTACTCTCTCCTCTACTATCCTATCATCTCTAACTACTCAGCCCCTACCCAGATGGTCTCTCTCTCGCCCACTACTCTCTCCTCTACTATCCTATCATCTCTAACTACTCAGCCCCTACCCAGATGGTCTCTCTCTCTCGCCCACTACTCTCTCCTCTACTATCCTATCATCTCTAACTACTCAGCCCCTACCCAGATGGTCTCTCTCTCGCCCACTACTCTCTCCTCTACTATCCCATCATCTCTAACTACTCAGCCCCTACCCAGATGGTCTCTCTCTCGCCCACTACTCTCTCCTCTACTATCCTATCATCTCTAACCACTCAGCCCCTACCCAGATGGTCTCTCTCTCTAGCCCACTACTCTCTCCTCTACTATCCTATCATCTCTAACTACTCAGCCCCTACCCAGATGGTCTCTCTCTCGCCCACTACTCTCTCCTCTACTATCCTATCATCTCTAACTACTCAGCCCCTACCCAGATGGTCTCTCTCTCTCGCCCACTACTCTCTCCTCTACTATCCTATCATCTCTAACCACTCAGCCCCTACCCAGATGGTCTCTCTCTCTCGCCCACTACTCTCTCCTCTACTATCCTATCATCTCTAACTACTCAGCCCCTACCCAGATGGTCTCTCTCTCTCTCGCCCACTACTCTCTCCTCTACTATCCTATCATCTCTAACTACTCAGCCCCTACCCAGATGGTCTCTCTCTCTCGCCCACTACTCTCTCCTCTACTATCCTATCATCTCTAACTACTCAGCCCCTACCCAGATGGTCTCTCTCTCTCTCGCCCACTACTCTCTCCTCTACTATCCTATCATCTCTAACCACTCATCCCCTACCCAGGTGGTCTCTCTCTCCTCTACTATCCTATCATCTCTCCCTTCTGCTAAATCCTTCTCCCTCCTGTCTCCTGATTCTGACTCTTCAACCCTACTCTCCTCCCTTTCCGCATCCTATGACTCGCACTGTCCCCTTTCCTCCCTGCCGGCTAGGCCCTCTCGTCCTGCTCCGTGGCCTTGTGACTCATTGAGAGTTCACAGAACAGAGCTGCGGGCAGCTGAGCGAAAATGGAGGAAAGCTAAGCATCATCCTTTCACTACCTCTTCTCTTCCTCTGTATCCGCTGCTAAAGCCACGTTCTACCACTCTAAATGCCAAGCTTCTGCCTCTAACCCTCGGAAACTCTATTCCACAGTCTCCTCCCTCCTTAATCCTACCTCCTCCCTCCTTAATCCTACCTCCTCCCTCCCTCCCTGCGGACGACTTTGTTAACCACAAAGACGATTGATGACATCCTCATTCACTCAGCCTGATGAGTCCACTGGTCCCACTCCTCCACTCAGCCTATTGAGTCCACTGGTCCCACTCCTCCACTCAGCCTATTGAGTCCACTGGTCCCACTCCTCCACTCAGCCTGATGAGTCCACTGGTCCCACTCCTCCACTCAGCCTATTGAGTCCACTGGTCCCACTCCTCCACTCAGCCTGATGAGTCCACTGGTCCCACTCCTCCACTCAGCCTATTTAGTCCACTGGTCCCACTCCTCCACTCAGCCTATTGAGTCCACTGGTCCCACTCCTCCACTCAGCCTAATGAGTCCACTGGTCCCACTCCTCCACTCAGCCTAATGAGTCCACTGGTCCCACTCCTCCACTCAGCCTATTGAGTCCACTGGTCCCACTCCTCCACTCAGCCTAATGAGTCCACTGGGTCCCACTCCTCCACTCCAGCCTATTGAGTCCACTGGTCCCACTCCTCCACTCAGCCTAATGAGTCCACTGGTCCCACTCCTCCACTCAGCCTAATGAGTCCACTGGTCCCACTCCTCCACTCAGCCTATTGAGTCCACTGGTCCCACTCCTCCACTCAGCCTAATGAGTCCACTGGTCCCACTCCTCCACTCAGCCTATTGAGTCCACTGGTCCCACCCCTCCACTCAGCCTATTGAGTCCACTGGTCCCACTCCTCCACTCAGCCTAATGAGTCCACTGGTCCCACTCCTCCACTCAGCCTATTGAGTCCACTGGTCCCACTTCTCCACTCAGCCTATTGAGTCCACTGGTCCCACTTCTCCACTCAGCCTATTGAGTCCACTGGTCCCACCCCTCCACTCAGCCTATTGAGTCCACTGGTCCCACTCCTCCACTCAGCCTAATGAGTCCACTGGTCCCACTCCTCCACTCAGCCTAATGAGTCCACTGGTCCCACTCCTCCACTCAGCCTAATGAGTCCACTGGTCCCACTCCTCCACTCAGCCTATTGAGTCCACTGGTCCCACCCCTCCACTCAGCCTATTGAGTCCACTGGTCCCACTCCATTGACCTCTTTCTCCCCTCTCTCTCCAGATGACATCATGCGACCAGTGAGGTCTGGCCGCCCGACAACCTGCCCGCTCGACCCCATCCCTTCCTTCCTTCTCCAGACCATCTCTGAAGACCTTCTCCATTCCTCATCAACTCATCTCTGAAGACCTTCTCCATTCCTCATCAACTCATCTCTGAAGACCTTCTCCATTCCTCATCAACTCATCTCTGAAGACCTTCTCCATTCCTCACTTCATCCCTGACCACTGTCTGCGTCCCCTCTGACTTCAACATGGCCCTCCTCAAGAAACCAACACTCGACTCATCTGACGTCAAAAACTTATGGCCGGTATCCCTTCTTTTTCTTTACAAAATACTTGAGCGTGCTGTCTATGTTCTCTCTCTCACAGAACAATCTTCTTGACCCTACCAGGTCAGGCCTCCAGACGGGTCACTCAACCGAGACTGCTCTTCGCTGTATCACGGAGGCTCTCCGCACTGCCAAAGCTGACTCTCCTCTGTTCTCATCCTCTTAGATTTATCCACTGCCTTCGACAATGTGAATCAACCTCCTCTCCACCCTCTCAGGGCTGGGCGTCTCAGGCATCCTAACTGGCAGGCCCCTCCTACCAGGATGTGTCTGCACTAGGGCTGTGGCGGTCATGAAATGTTGTCAGACATTGGAAACTGGAAACTGTTAAGCGTGAAACACCCCAGCAGCATTGCAGTTCTTGAACTTAAATCTTTTGTCTTGCCCAGTCACCCTCTGACTGGCACACAATCCACGTCTCAATTGTCTCAAGGTGTAAAAATCCTTATTTAACTTGTCTCACCTTCATCTACACTGAATGAAGGTGTAATTGAGTGAAATCCCATAAGGGATCCTAGCTTTCGCATGTTTTGTACACTCAGTGTACACCGTCACAATCAATTAATTACTTATTTTAGTCAGTCCTAAAGAAACATTATGATAAGAAGAACATGTATTTCAGAAGAACAGAATGTGAGTTGGCCTACTATACAGCACATTTGGAAAGTATCCAGAGCCCTTGACCTTTTCCTCATTTTGTTACAGCCTTATTCTAAAACGGTTTAAATTATTTTTTCCCCCCTCAATCTACACACAATACCCCATACGGACAAAGCAAAAACAGTTTTTCTTTGTTTGTGTGCAAATAACATTTTAATTAAAAACTTATGTAAATGTAATATTTAAGTATTCAGACCCTTTACTCAGTACTTTGTTGAAGCACCTTTGGCAGCGATTACAGCCTCGAGTCTTCTTGGGTATGACGCTACAAGCTTGGCACACCTGTATTTGGGGAGTTTCTCCCATTCTTCTCTGCAGATCCTCTCAAGCTCTGTCAGGTTGGATGGGGAGCGTCGCTGCACAGCTATTTTCAGGTCTCTCCAGAGATGTTCGATAGGGTTCAAGTCCGGGCTCTGGCTGGGCCACTCAAGGACATTCAGAGAGTTGTCCCAAAGCCATTCCTGCATTGTCTTGGCTGTGTGCTTAGGGTCATTGTCCTGTTGGAAGGTGAACCTTTGCCCCCCGGTCTGAGGTCCTGAGCGCTCTTGAACAGGTTTTCATCAATGATCTCTCTGTACTTTGCTCCGTTCATCTTTCCCTTGATCCTGACTAGTCTCCCAGTCCCTGCTGCTGAAAAACATCCCCACAGCATGATGCTGCCACCACCATGCTTCACCGTAGGGATGGTGCCTGGTTTCCTCCAGACGAAACACTTGGCATTCAGGCCAAAGAGTTCAATATTGGTTTCATCAGACCAGAGAATCTTGTTTCTCATGGTCTGAGAGTCCTTTAGGTGCCTTTTGGCAAACCCCAAGCGGGCTGTCATGTGCCTTTTACTGAGGAGTGGCTTCCGTCTGGCCACTCTACCATAAAGTCCTGATTGGTGGAGTGCTGCAGAGATGGTTGTCCTTATGGAAGGTTCTCCCATCTCCACAGAGGAACTCTGGAGCTCTGTCAGAGTGAACATCTGTTCCTTGGTCATCTCCCTGACCAAGGCCCTTCTCCCCTGATTGCTCAATTTGGCCGGGCGGCCAGCTCTAGGAAGAGTCTTGATGGTTCCAAACTTCTTTCATTTAAAAATGATGGAGGCCACTGTGTTCTTGGGGACCTTCAATGTTGCAGAAATGTTTTGGTACCCATTCCCCAGATCTGTGCCTCGACACAATCCTGTCTCTGAGCTCTACGGACAATTCCTTCGACCTCATGGCTTGGGTTTTGCTTCGACGTGCACTGTCAACTTTGGGACCTTATATAGACAGGTGTGTGCCTTTCCAAATCATGTCCAATCAATTGAATTTACCCCAGGTGGACTCCAATCAAGTTGTAGAAACATCAAGGACGTTTACTAACATAAACACTTTTAGCATCTCCAAGCCTCACCTGTGAGATCGTCTGAGACCAGCCACCCGGACAGCTGATGAAACTGTGGGTGTGCACAATCAAAGAATTTCTGCACAAACTGTCAGAAACAGTCTCAGCGAAGCTCATCTGCGTGCTCGTCATCCTCACCAGGGTCTTGACCTGACTGCAGTTCGGCGTCGTAACCGACTGGAGTGGACAAATGCTCACCTTCGATGGTCACTTGCACGCTGGAGAAGTGTGCCCTTCATGGATGAATCCCGGTTTCAACTGCACCGAAGTAGATAGCATGTATGGCGTTGTGTGGGCGAGTGGTTTGCTGATGTCAGCGTTGTGAACAGAGTGCCCCATGGTGGCGGTGGTGTTATGGTATGGGCAGGCATAAGCTACGGACAACCAACACACTTGCATTTTATCGATGGCAATTTGAATGCGCAGAGATACCGTGGCGAGATCCTGAGGCCCATTGTCACGCCATTCATCCGCCGCCATCACCTCATGTTTCAGCATGATAATGAACGACCCCATGTCGCAAGGATCTGTACACAATTACTGGAAGCTGAAAATGTCCCAGTTCTTCCATGGCCTGCATACTCACCAGACATGTCACCCATTGAGCATGTGTGGGATGCTCTGGATCGACGTGTACGACAGCGTGTTCCAGTTCCTGCCAATATCCAGCAACTTCGCACAGCCATTGAAGAGGAGTGGGACAACATTCCACAGGTCACAATCAACATCCTGATCAACTCTATGTGAAGGAGATGTGTCACGCTGCTTGAGGCAAATGGTGGTCACACCAGATACTGACTGGTTTTCTGATCCACACCCCCTACCTTTTAAAGGTATCTGTGACCAACAGATGCATATCTGTATTCCCAGTCATGTGGAATCCATAGATTAGGGCCTTAATTAATTTATTACAATAAACAGATTTTCTTATATGAACTTTAACTCAATAAAATCTTAGAAATTGTTGCGTTTTATATTTGGGTTCAGTGCACAATATTCTGCCCATATGAATTAATTTATATAGGCCCAAGCTACAATATTCTGCCCATATGAACTAATTTATAAAAGGCCCAGGCTACAATATTCTGCCCATATGAACTAATTTATATAGGCCCAGGCTACAATATTCTGCCCATATGAACTAATAATATAGGCCCAGGCTACAATATTCTGCCAGTATTAACTAATTTATAAAGGCCCAAGCTACAATATTCTGCCCATATGAACTAATTTATATAGGCCCAGGCTACAATATTCTGCCCCTATGAACTAATTTATATAGGCCCAGGCTACAATATTCTGCCCATATTAACTCATTTATATGGGCCCAGGCTACAATATTCTGCCCATATAAAATAATTTATATAGGCCCAGGCTACAATATTCTGCCCATATGAACTAATTTATATAGGCCCAGGCTACAATATTCTGCCCATATTAACTAATTTATAAAGGCCCAGGCTACAATATTCTGCCCATGTGAACTAATTTATATAGGCCCAGGCTACAATATCCTGGCCATATTAACTAATTTATGTAGGCTCAGGCTACAATATTCTGCCAGTATTATCTAATTTATATGGGCCCAGGCTACAATATTCTGCCCTTATTAACTAATTTATATAGGCCCAGACTACAATATTCTGCCAATATTAACTAATTTATATAGGCCCAGGCTACAATATTCTGCCCATATTAACACATTTATATGGGCCCAGGCTACAATATTCTGCCCATATTAACTCATTTATATGGGCCCAGGCTACAATATTCTGCCCATATTAACTGATTTATATGGGCCCAGGCTACAATATTCTGCCCATATTAACACATTTATATGGGCCCAGGCTACAATATTCTGCCCATATTAACTAATTTATATAGGCCCAGGCTACAATATTCTGCCCATATGAACTAATTTATATAGGCCCAGGCTACAATATTCTGCCCATATGAACTAATTTATATAGGCCCAGGCTACAATATTCTGCCCATATGAACTAATAATATAGGCCCAGGCTACAATATTCTGCCAGTATTAACTAATTTATAAAAGGCCCAAGCTACAATATTCTGCCCATATGAACTAATTTATATAGGCCCAGGCTACAATATTCTGCCCATATGAACTAATTTATGTAGGCCTAGGCTACAATATTCTGACCATATGAACAAATTTATTTTAGGCCATAACTGAACCAATTTCTGTAGGCTAGCGCTTCAGTTTCCCCGGCACTTCACAGCTTCCCCAGGCTTCACTTCACCGCTTCCCCAGGAAACTCAATGTATTGTAGCCTCACGCGGACGAAAGAATAGCGGAGGAAGGAGTTCGCTTCTGCTGCAGTAGTTGACGGTAAAAAAAATGACACGGTGTGGCTGTGCTTCAGGGTACGTATGTGTGTGGTAGCCCTTACCTGTACTCGGCGCCCCAGCCCTTGACGAAGCTCATGCGTATGGTGCACATCCTGGTGAGCTGGTAGACAGCCTCAAAGCCTTGGTTCACTGACTGGGCCAGCAGAGCTGCAAACTCCTGGTTATTGAATATCTTCAGGTTACAGCCTGGGGAAATCACATCAAATAGAGTTAGAGATTATGTCCAGACATGTTCATCAGGAAATAAAACATGTTAACGTGTGTGTGTGTGTGTGTGTGTATGTACCTGGAGGGACCTTGCAGACAGTGGCAGGATGCCAGCCATAACGCTGGTTACAGTTGGGACTCTGGACAAAGATGGCACTGTCACTAAGACACTCTGCAAACACCTCTCCTCCGATGTAGTACAACCTCACACCCCGGCCTGGAGAGAGAGAGAGAGAGAGAGAGAGAGAGAGAGAGAGAGAGAGAGAGAGGAGGAAGAGGAAGGGTAGAAGAGACCGGAGAGGAATGAGAGAGAGATCACCTAGTGGGCAGGTACAGTAATGGTGGTAGGGGTGTAATGGTGGTAGGGGTGTAATGGTGGTAGGGGTGTTATGGTACAGTAATGGTGGTAGGGGTGTAATGGTGGTAGGGGTGTAATGGTGGTAGGGGTGTTATGGTACAGTAATGGTGGTAGGGGTGTAATGGTACAGTAATGGTGGTAGGGGTGTTATGGTACAGTAATGGTGGTAGGGGTGTTATGGTACAGTAATGGTGGTAGGGGTGTAATGGTGGTAGGGGTGTTATGGTACAGTAATGGTGGTAGGGGTGTAATGGTACAGTAATGGTGGTAGGTGTGTAACGGTACAGTAATGGTGGTAGGGGTGTTATGGTACAGTAATGGTGGTAGGGGTGTAATGGTACAGTAATGGTGGTAGGGGTGTAATGGTACAGTAATGGTGGTAGGGGTGTAATGGTGGTAGGGGTGTAATGGTACAGTAATGGTGGTAGGGGTGTTATGGTACAGTAATGGTGGTAGGGGTGTTATGGTACAGTAATGGTGGTAGGGTGTAATGGTGGTAGGGGTGTAATGGTGGTAGGGGTGTTATGGTACAGTAATGGTGGTAGGGGTGTAATGGTACAGTAATGGTGGTAGGGGTGTAATGGTACAGTAATGGTGGTAGGGGTGTTATGGTACAGTAATGGTGGTAGGGGTGTTATGGTACAGTAATGGTGGTAGGGGTGTAATGGTGGTAGGGGTGTAATGGTGGTAGGGGTGTTATGGCACAGTAATGGTGGTAGGGGTGTAATGGTACAGCAATGGTGGTAGGGGTGTTATGGTACAGTAATGGTGGTAGGGGTGTAATGGTACAGTAATGGTGGTAGGGGTGTAATGGTACAGTAATGGTGGTAGGGGTGTTATGGTACAGTAATGGTGGTAGGGGTGTTATGGTACAGTAATGGTGGTAGGGGTGTTATGGTGGTAGGGGTGTAATGGTGGTAGGGGTGTTATGGTACAGTAATGGTGGTAGGGGTGTTATGGCACAGTAATGGTGGTAGGGTGTTATGGTACAGTAATGGTGGTAGGGGTGCAATGGTGGTAGGGGTGTAATGGTGGTAGGGGTGTTATGGTACAGTAATGGTGGTAGGGGTGTTATGGTACAGTAATGGTGGTAGGGGTGTTATGGTACAGTAATGGTGGTAGGGGTGTTATGGTACAGTAATGGTGGTAGGGGTGTAATGGTGGTAGGGGTGTAATGGTGGTAGGGGTGTAATGGTGGTAGGGGTGTTATGGTAGAGTAATGGTGGTAGGGGTGTTATGGTACAGTAATGGTGGTAGGGGTGTTATGGCACAGTAATGGTGGTAGGGGGTGTAATGGTACAGTAATGGTGGTAGGGGTGTTATGGTACAGTAATGGTGGTAGGGGTGTAATGGCACAGTAATGGTGGTAGGGGTGTTATGGCAACAGTAATGGTGGTAGGGTGTAATGGTACAGTAACGGTGGTAGGTGCAACCGTACAGTAATGGTGGTAGGGGTGTAATGGTGGTAGGGGTGTTATGGTACAGTAATGGTGGTAGGGGTGTTATGGTACAGTAATGGTGGTAGGGGTGTAATGGTGGTATGGGGTGTTATGGTACAGTAATGGTGGTAGGGGTGTAATGGTACAGTAATGGTGGTAGGGGTGTAATGGTACAGTAATGGTGGTAGGGGTGTAATGGCACAGTAGTGGTGGTAGGGGTGTTATGGCACAGTAATGGTGGTAGGGGTGTAATGGCACAGCAATGGTGGTAGGGGGTGTTATGGTACAGCAATGGTGGTAGGGTGTAATGGTACAGTAATGGTGGTAGGGGTGTTATGGCACAGTAATGGTGGTAGGGTGTAATGGTGGTAGGGTGTTATGGTACAGCAATGGTGGTAGGGGTGTTATGGCACAGCAATGGTGGTAGGGGTGTTATGGTACAGTAATGGTGGTAGGGGGTGTAATGGCACAGCAATGGTGGTAGGGGGTGTAATGGTACAGTAATGGTGGTAGGGTGTTATGGTACAGCAATGGTGGTAGGGGTGTAATGGCACAGCAATGGTGGTAGGGGTGTTATGGCACAGTAATGGTGGTAGGGGTGTAATGGTGGTAGGGGTGTTATGGCACAGTAATGGTGGTAGGTGCTATGGCACAGTAATGGTGGTAGGGGTGTTATGGTACAGAACGGTGGTAGGGGGTGTAATGGTATAGTAATGGTGGTAGGGTGTAATGGCACAGTAATGGTGGTAGGGTGTAATGGTGGTAGGGGTGTTATGGTACAGTAATGGTGGTAGGGGTGTTATGGTACAGTAATGGTGGTAGGGGTGTTATGGTACAGTAATGGTGGTAGGGGTGTTATGGTACAGTAATGGTGGTAGGGGTGTTATGGTACAGTAATGGTGGTAGGGGTGTTATGGTACAGTAATGGTGGTAGGGGTGTAATGGTACAGTAATGGTGGTAGGGGTGTTATGGTACAGTAATAGTGGTAGGGGTGTAATGGTACAGTAATGGTGGTAGGTGTGTAACGGTACAGTAATGGTGGTAGGGGTGTAATGGTGGTAGGGGTGTTATGGCACAGTAATGGTGGTAGGGGTGTTATGGCACAGCAATGGTAGGGGTGTAATGGTGGTAGGGGTGTTATGGTACAGTAATGGTGGTAGGGGTGTAATGGTACAGTAATGGTGGTAGGGGTGTAATGGTACAGTAATGGTGGTAGGGGTGTAATGGTACAGTAGTGGTGGTAGGGGTGTTATGGTACAGTAATGGTGGTAGGGGTGTAATGGTACAGTAATGGTGGTAGGGGTGTTATGGTACAGTAATGGTGGTAGGGGTGTAATGGTACAGTAATGGTGGTAGGGGTGTTATGGTACAGTAATGGTGGTAGGGGTGTAATGGTGGTAGGGGTGTTATGGTACAGTAATGGTGGTAGGGGTGTTATGGTACAGTAATGGTGGTAGGGGTGTTATGGTACAGTAATGGTGGTAGGGGTGTAATGGTACAGTAATGGTGGTAGGGGTGTAATGGCACAGTAATGGTGGTAGGGGTGTTATGGTACAGTAATGGTGGTAGGGGTGTAATGGTACAGTAATGGTGGTAGGGGTGTTATGGTACAGTAATGGTGGTAGGGGTGTAATGGTGGTAGGGGTGTTATGGTACAGTAATGGTGGTAGGGGTGCTATGGTACAGTAATGGTGGTAGGGGTGTTATGGTACAGTAATGGTGGTAGGGGTGTAATGGTATAGTAATGGTGGTAGGGGTGTAATGGCACAGCAATGGTGGTAGGGGTGTAATGGTGGTAGGGGTGTTATGGTACAGTAATGGTGGTAGGGGTGTTATGGTACAGTAATGGTGGTAGGGGTGTTATGGTACAGTAATGGTGGTAGGGGTGTTATGGTACAGTAATGGTGGTAGGGGTGTAATGGTACAGTAATGGTGGTAGGGGTGTAATGGTACAGTAATGGTGGTAGGGGTGTAATGGTACAGTAATGGTGGTAGGGGTGTAATGGTGGTAGGGGTGTAATGGTACAGTAATGGTGGTAGGGGTGTAATGGTGGTAGGGGTGTAATGGTGGTAGGGGTGTTATGGTACAGTAATGGTGGTAGGGGTGTTATGGTACAGTAATGGTGGTAGGGGTGTAATGTTACAGTAATGGTGGTAGGGGTGTAATGGTACAGTAATGGTGGTAGGGGTGTAATGGTGGTAGGGGTGTAATGGTACAGTAATGGTGGTAGGGGTGTAATGGTGGTAGGGGAGTAATGGTGGTAGGGGTGTAATGGTACAGTAATGGTGGTAGGTGTGTAACGGTACAGTAATGGTGGTAGGTGTGTAACGGTACAGTAATGGTGGTAGGGGTGTAACGGTACAGTAATGGTGGTAGGGGTGTTATGGTATAGTAATGGTGGTAGGTGTGTAACGGTACAGTAATGGTGGTAGGGGTGTAACGGTACAGTAATGGTGGTAGGGGTGTAACGGTACAGTAATGGTGGTAGGGGTGTAACGGTACAGTAATGGTGGTAGGTGTGTAACGGTATAGTAATGGTGGTAGGGGTGTTATGGTATAGTAATGGTGGTAGGGGTGTAATGGTACAGTAATGGTGGTAGGGGTGTTATGGTACAGTAATGGTGGTAGGGGTGTAATGGTGGTAGGGGTGTAATGGTGGTAGGGGTGTTATGGTACAGTAATGGTGGTAGGGGTGTAATGGTACAGTAATGGTGGTAGGGGTGTTATGGTACAGTAATGGTGGTAGGGGTGTAATGGTATAGTATCAGCAGGGTCAGCATGTGGTCAGTGTGATAGTAGTTTTGTACCCATGTGTCTGCATGTGAACTCCAAACAGGGTTAGGTTAGGTTAATAATAATAATAATAATAATAATAATAATAATAATACTAATAATAATTACAATATTAATAACAATACCAATAACAGTAATAATAATAGTATTACATTTGTAAAGAGCTTTTCATTATACAGAATAACCTCAAACTACATAAAATAAAAGCCAAATAATGTACACTACAAGGACACCAAGGAACACAGCTGACACTACAAGGACACCAAGGAACACAGCTGACACTACAAGGACACCAAGGAACACAGCTGACACTACAAGGACACCACCAAGGAACACGGCTGACACTACAAGGACACCACCAAGGAACACGGCTGACACTACAAGGACACCACCAAGGAACACGGCTGACACTACAAGGACACCACCAAGGAACACAGCTGACACTACAAAGACGACACCAAGGAACACGGCTGACACCACCAAGGACACCACCAAGGAACACGGCTGACACTACAAGGACACCACCAAGGAACACAGCTGACACTACAAAGACGACACCAAGGAACACGGCTGACACTACAAGGACGACACCAAGGAACACGGCTGACACTACAAAGACGACACCAAGGAACACGGCTGACACTACAAGGACGACACCAAGGAACACAGCTGACACTACAAGGACACCACCAAGGAACACGGCTGACACTACAAAGACGACACCAAGGAACACAGCTGACACTACAAGGACACCACCAAGGAACACGGCTGACACTACAAAGACGACACCAAGGAACACGGCTGACACTACAAGGACGACACCAAGGAACACGGCTGACACTACAAAGACGACACCAAGGAACACGGCTGACACTACAAGGACGACACCAAGGAACACGGCTGACACTACAAAGACGACACCAAGGAACACGGCTGACACTACAAGGACGACACCAAGGAACACGGCTGACACTACAAGGACGACACCAAGGAACACGGCTGACACTACAAAGACGACACCAAGGAACACGGCTGACACTACAAGGACGACACCAAGGAACACGGCTGACACTACAAAGACGACACCAAGGAACACGGCTGACACTACAAAGACGACACCAAGGAACACGGCTGACACTACAAGGACGACACCAAGGAACACGGCTGACACTACAAGGACACCACCAAGGAACACGGCTGACACTACAAGGACACCACCAAGGAACACGGCTGACACTACAAAGACACCACCAAGGAACACAGCTGACACTACAAGGACACCACCAAGGAACACAGCTGACACTACAAGGACACCACCAAGGAACACAGCTGACACTACAAGGACACCACCAAGGAACACAGCTGACACTACAAGGACACCACCAAGGAACACGGCTGACACTACAAGGACACCACCAAGGAACACAGCTGACACTACAAGGACACCACCAAGGAACACGGCTGACACTACAAATACGACACCAAGGAACACGGCTGACACTACAAGGACGACACCAAGGAACACGGCTGACACTACAAAGACGACACCAAGGAACACGGCTGACACTACAAGGACGACACCAAGGAACACGGCTGACACTACAAGGACACCACCAAGGAACACAGCTGACACTACAAGGACACCACCAAGGAACACAGCTGACACTACAAGGATACCAAGGAACACAGCTGACACTACAAGGACACCACCAAGGAACACAGCTGACACTACAAGGACACCACCAAGGAACACAGCTGACACTACAAGGACACCACCAAGGAACACAGCTGACACTACAAGGACACCACCAAGGAACACAGCTGACACTACAAGGATACCAAGGAACACAGCTGACACTACAAGGGACAAGGATACCAAGGAACACAGCTATCAACAGAATGCCTTACTAAAGAGAACGGTCTTTAGGCCCATTTTAAAGGAGCCCAGAGTCTGTTGGGCCGTCAGTTGTCCCGGGAGGGAATTCCAGAGGCTGTGGGCGGTAGGTTGGGGTCAGGTTGGGGTCAGGTTAAGGTTATGGTGGTACTGTACCTATGTGTCTGCGTGTGAGCTCCACGGCAGCGTTGCGGTTGACGTTGGACAGTAGTCCCAGACAGAAGCGTTCTGAGTTGGAGGGGTCTGTAAACCCGTCGACAGTGAGAGAGGGCTGTGAGGCATGGAAGGTCTCACCCACACGCTGGTTCAACTCATAATAGGACATAGAGCACCAGAACGCTGACTCACAGTACGTTACTGGCTGTAGGTCTGGACAGGAAGAGAAGACCATCAGGTGTTATTAGATGTGTTATAGGTCTGTGGACACAGACAGACAACTGACCAAATATACTAAACCAGGATTAGCACATCCTGTTACTCAACTAGGTCAACTCAAGATCAAGCCAGTCAGCCAGTCAGTTAACCAGTCAGCCAGCCTGCCAGTTAACTAGTCAGCCAGCCAGTTAACCAGACAACCAGACAGCTAGCCAGTTAACCAGACAGCCAGCCAGTTAACCAGACAGCCAGCCAGCTTGCCAGTTAACCAGACAGCCAGCCAGTTAACCAGACAGCCAGCCAGCTAGCCAGTTAACCAGACAATCAGACAACAAGACAGCCAGCCAGGTAACCAGCCAGGTAACCAGGTAACCAGCCAGCCAGTTAACCGGCCAGCAAGTTAACCAGACGGCTAGCCAGTTAACCAGACAGCCAGCCAGTTAACCAGACAGCAAGCCAGTTAACCAGACAGCCAGCCAGTTAACCAGTTAACCAGACAGCTAGCCAGCTAGCCAGTTAACCAGACAGCCAGCCAGTTAACCAGACAGCCAGACAGCTAGCCAGTTAACCAGACAATCAGACAACAAGACAGCCAGCCAGGTAACCAGCCAGCCAGCCAGCCAGTTAACCAGCCAGCCAGCCAGTTAACCAGACAGCTAGCCAGTTAACCAGTTAACCAGACAGCTAGCCAGTTAACCAGACAGCTAGCCAGTTATCCTGACAACTAGACAGCTAGCCAGTTATCCAGACAGTTAGCCAGTTAACCAGACAGCCAGACAGCTAGCCAGTTAACCAGACAGCCAGACAGCTAGCCAGTTAACCAGACAATCAGACAACAAGACAGCCAGACAGACAGACAGCCAGGTAAACCAGCCAGTTAGCCAGCCAGTTAGCCAGCCAGACAACCAGTTAACCAGCCAGTTAGCCAGCCAGTTAGCCAGCCAGACAGCCAGTTAACCAGCCAGTTAGCCAGCCAGTTAGCCAGCCAGTTAGCCAGTTAACCAGACAGTTAACCAGACAGTTAACCAGACAGTTAACCAGACAGTTAGCCAGCCAGTTAGCCAGCCAGTTAGCCAGACAGACCGCTAGCCAGTTAACCAGCCAGCCAGCCAGTTAACCAGACAGCCAGCCAGTTAACCAGCCAGACAGCCAGCCAGTTAACCAGTCAACCAGTCATGTGAAACTCAAAATCACCCCACCTGTCTCTTTCAAATCCAATGAGATAGCATTACCCAATATTTACATTTGAGTCATTTATCCAAAGTGACTTACAAGAGCAATTAGAATGAAGTGCCTTGCTCAAGGGCACAGAGGAAACAGGCTATCTTTATTACGTTACCATGGTCTGTCTGTCTGGAATGTTAGCTAGCCTATCCACAGGACTGGAGACAAATGTTTCCTCGGTGTCAGCCTGCTCTGCTCCAAGGCCAAGCCTCTGGTTCTTCTGTCCACCTTCTGCCACAAGTCCAAGCCTCTGGTTCCTCTGTCCACCTTCTGCCCTGCCTCAAGGCCAAGCCTCTGGTTCCTCTGTCCACCTTCTGCCCTGCCTCAAGGCCAAGCCTCTGGTTCCTCTGTCCACCTTCTGCCTCAAGGCCAAGCCTCTGGTTCCTCTGTCCACCTTCTGCCTCAAGGCCAAGCCTCTGGTTCCTCTGTCCACCTTCTGCCCTGCCACAAGGCCAAGCCTCTGGTTCTTCTGTCCACCTTATGCCCTGCCACAAGGCCAAGCCTCTGGTTCCTCTGTCCACCTTCTGCCACAAGGCCAAGCCTCTGGTTCCTCTGTCCACCTTCTGCCACAAGGCCAAGCCTCTGGTTCCTCTGTCCACCTTATGCCCTGCCACAAGGCCAAGCCTCTGGTTCCTCTGTCCACCTTCTGCCACAAGGCCAAGCCTCTGGTTCCTCTGTCCACCTCCATAATTAACACGATTATATGGACGGCGGGGACCTGATCCTGAGAGGCTTTGTGGATACGGCCCTGAACTCTCCAAGTGGTATTGAAACGCTTTGATTGAGTCATGACATGAACAAGCAGGGCTTTTGCTACATTAGACAGTTTACCATACAGATAATGAAATACACTGAAAGCTGAATGCTAGTAGAGAAACAGACTATTATTAAAAGCAGTTGTTCCTTACCCAGGTTAGTGCTGTGTGCTGGTGAGGCTGATTCTGGTGACAGGTTACTGGGTGAGCCTACAGAGAGAGAGAGAGAGAGAGAGAGAGAGACAGGAGAGGAGAGGCTGATTCTGGTGACAGGTTACTGGGTGAGCCTACAGAGAGAGAGAGAGACAGGAGAGGCTGATTCTGGTGACAGGTTACTGGGTGAGCCTACAGAGAGAGAGAGAGACAGGAGAGGCTGATTCTGGTGACAGGTTACTGGGTGAGCCTACAGAGAGAGAGAGAGAGACAGGAGAGGCTGATTCTGGTGACAGGTTACTGGGTGAGCCTACAGAGAGAGAGAGAGAGACAGGAGAGGCTGATTCTGGTGACAGGTTACTGGGTGAGCCTACAGAGAGAGAGAGAGAGAGAGACAGGAGAGGCTGATTCTGGTGACAGGTTACTGGGTGAGCCTACAGAGAGAGAGAGAGAGACAGGAGAGGCTGATTCTGGTGACAGGTTACTGGGTGAGCCTACAGAGAGAGAGAGAGAGACAGGAGAGGCTGATTCTGGTGACAGGTTACTGGGTGAGCCTACAGAGACAGAGACAGAGACAGACATAGAGAGACAACATAGGGTCAGGATGGACATGCGTTGGTGTGTGAAATATTTCCAATTGGCTGTGTGTGTGTGACCTGACCTGTGTCCAACAGGATGTTGAGATGGTGGTCGCTAGCCTCTCCATCCTCACTCAGATACCCAGGAGGAGGGGTCTCTGGAACACACAAAAACCCAACTGTCACATTCCCACAACATTCCCATGACGTTCAGACAACCGCATTCACATGAACTTCACACGACACCCCTCATTTCATGACACTCCTTGTTACGACACCTTGCTACAAGTGGCTACTTTGTTTCAAAGTTTCATCACATCATTGTAACGAGGCATCGTTACCATGGAAACGGTCTCAACCAGTCTGTCTTCTTGATCTGAATGCCAGCTGTTCTACAACAACATTCTAAACCTGGGTAGTTTTGTCCCGTCTCTCCTTTACGTTAACAACATTCTGAACCTGGATAGTTTTGTCCCGTCTCTCCTTTACGTTAACAACATTCTAAACCTGGATAGTTTTGTCCCGTCTCTCCTTTACGTAACAACATTCTAAACCTGGGTAGTTTTGTCCCGTCTCTCCTTACGTAACAACATTCTAAACCTGGATAGTTTTGTCCCGTCTCTCCTTTACGTAACAACATTCTAAACCTGGATAGTTTTGTCCCGTCTCTCCTTTACGTAACAACATTCTAAACCTGGATAGTTTTGTCCCGTCTCTCCTTTACGTAACAACATTCTAAACCTGGATAGTTTTGTCCCGTCTCTCCTTTACGTAACAACATTCTAAACCTGGATAGTTTTGTCCCGTCTCTCCTTACGTAACAACATTCTAAACCTGGAGAGTTTTGTCCCGCTCTCCTTTACGTAACAACATTCTAAACCTGGATAGTTTTGTCCCGTCTCTCCTTTACGTAACAACATTCTGAACCTGGATAGTTTTGTCCCGTCTCTCCTTTACGTTAACAACATTCTAAACCTGGATAGTTTTGTCCCGTCTCTCCTTTACGTAACAACATTCTAAACCTGGATAGTTTTGTCCCGTCTCTCCTTTACGTAACAACATTCTAAACCTGGATAGTTTTGTCCCGTCTCTCCTTTACGTAACAACATTCTAAACCTGGATAGTTTTGTCCCGTCTCTCCTTTACGTAACAACATTCTGAACCTGGGTAGTTTTGTCCCGTCTCTCCGGATGCTCGGCCGTGACTCACCTGGGATGTAGTTGCTCTGTGGCTCGATGCCGGCGAGGAAGATGGTGTTCTCAGGGATAGAGTGGCTGTAGTCGTCTAAATGAGGACACTCTGTAAGGATTTCTGTATGTCTAGGAACCAGGACAGGAGGGAGGACTGAACAGGAGAGAGCCTTTGTTATAACACTGTACAGAGCCAATAATATAACATTTGTAATGTCTTTACTCTTTTGAAGATTTTGAGTGTAATTGTTTACTGTAAATGTTGTATTATCTGTTTCACTTGCTTTGGCAATGTAAACATATGTTTCCTACGTCAAATAAAGCCCTTTCAATTGAAGTGGGTAGGGGGGGACAGACAGACAGGTCATGAGCAGATGAGCGCCCACATTGTTCAACATGAAATAAAAAAAAAATCTATCATTTTTTCTTTACTTTCATTGGAGCGCGAGCGGATCAAGGGGTCGAAAATGTAGATATTGCCAGATGTATGTTCACTGTCCGAGGAACAAGCCGCTGCTGGGAAAAGTGTCCTTAACCAGAGGTAATTAAACTGTTCTGTGTTATTTTTCCTCTCTGCCTGTCTTGTTGTACATGGAACCTGTCTCACATGCATTAATTAAAAAAACACTTAAGATGTCAGCTGCTCATTTTAAGATTTACACCACATAAACACTCAGCCATTTCCACTGGGACTATCAAGCCCCTGTTGCTGCCAAATTTAAAATCATCACTAATACAGATTTGTTTTTCTTTTGAGCACTCCAGATTCAGCAGGTGGAGGAGCTGCTTTATCAGGAGGATAATCTGGAAACACTGACAATTGGGGTCATTGTTCCTGACATCCCAAGACCCCCCCCCAGTCTACTGAGAATCGTTTGCTGTGCTGCAACGTCAAGTGAACCCTACCACTGACTCCTCATCTGTTGGTCAGGGCATATACAGTGGGGAAAAAAAGTATTTAGTCAGCCACCAATTGTGCAAGTTCTCTCACTTAAAAAGATGAGAGGCCTGTAATTTTAATCATAGGTACACTTCAACTATGACAGACAAAATGAGGGAAAAAAATCCAGAAAATCACATTGTAGGATTTTTTTATGAATTTATTTGCAAATTATGGTGGAAAATAAGTATTTGGTCACATACAAACAAGCAAGATTTCTGGCTTTCACAGACCTGTAACTTCTTCTTTAAGAGGCTCTTCTGTCCTCCACTCATTACCTGTATTAATGGCACCTGTTTGAACTTGTTATCTGTATAAAAGACACCTGTCCACAACCTCAAACAGTCACACTCCAAACTCCACTATGGCCAAGACCAAAGAGCTGTCAAAGGACACCAGAAACAAATTTGTAGACCTGCACCAGGTTGGGAAGACTGCATCTGCAATAGGTAAGCAGCTTGGTTTGAAGAAATCAACTGTGGGAGCAATTATTAGGAAATGGAAGACATACAAGACCACTGATAATCTTCCTCGATCTGGGGCTCCACGCAAGATCTCACCCGTGGGGTCAAAATGATCACAAGAACGGTGAGCAAAAATCCCAGAACCACACGGGGACCTAGAGAATGACCTGCAGAGAGCTGGGACCAAAGTAACAAAGCCTACCATCAGTAACACACTACGCCGCCAGGACTCAAATCCTGCAGTGCCAGACGTGTCCCCTGCTTAAGCCAGTACATGTTCAGGCCCGTCTAAAGTTTGCTAGAGAGCATTTGGATGATCGAGATGAGGATTGGGAGAATGTCAGATGAAACCAAAATAGAACTTTTTGGTAAAAACTCAACTCGTCGTGTTTGGAGGACAAAGAATGCTGAGTTGCATCCAAAGAACACCATACCTACTGTGAAGCATGGGGGTGGAAACATCATGCTTTGGGGCTGTTTTTCTGCAAAGGGACCAGGACGACTGATCCGTGTAAAGGAAAGAATGAATGGGGCCATGTATCGTGAGATTTTGAGGGAAAACCTCCTTCCATCAGCAAGGGCATTGAAGATGAAACGTGGCTGGGTCTTTCAGCATGACAATGATCCCAAACACACCGCCCGGGCAATCGAAGGAGTGGCTTCAGAAGAAGCATTTCAAGGTCCTGGAGTGGCCTAGCCAGTCTCCAGATCTCAACCCCATAGAAAATCTTTGGAGGGAGTTGAAAGTCCGTGTTGCCCAGCGACAGCCCCAAAACATCACTGCTCTAGAGGAGATCTGCATGGAGGAATGGGCCAAAATACCAGCAACAGTGTGTGAAAACCTTGTGAAGACTTACAGAAAACATTTGACCTCTGTCATTGCCAACAAAGGGTATATAACAAAGTATTGAGATAAACTTTTGTTATTGACCAAATACTTATTTTCCACCATAATTTGCAAATAAATTCATAAAAAATCCTACAATGTGATTTTCTGGATTTATTTTCCTCATTTTGTCTGTCATAGTTGAAGTGTACCTATGATGAACATTACAGGCCTCTCTCATCTTTTTAAGTGAGAGAACTTGCACAATTGGTGGCTGACTAAATACTTTTTTTCCCCACTGTACATGCATGCTCTTCGATTAGTTATGTTGAGTCTCCAGTCTTTTTAGGTGCGGTCCTCCCACACTCTGTCGGATATTGTTTTAGTCTTAAGATAACTAGCATAGTTCTGTAGTAGTATCATAGTAAAGAGAGAGATGTAGTAGTATCATAGTTCTGTAGTAGTATCATAGTACTCACTTGGTGTCTCGACGCGTTGGTAATGGTAGGGGTTGACACACACCTCGTCCTTCTTGGTGTGGAAGGCGTACTCACACAGCTCTGTGGCCCGGAGCTCGTGGTGCGACTGCAGGTCTGGCCAACGCCACAGACGAGAGTAAATGACATGGGGAAGGCCTTTGCGATGGGACACCTGGAGACGACCATCTAGAGACCTGGGGGAGACAGCAAGGATGTTATAAGAAGAGGAATACTTGGTTAAATAAGCACAACAGCAGCAGGACATGGCATCTAGGATTTTACATGACATGTTTATTTAACCTTTATTTAACTAGGCAAGTCAGTTAAGAACAAATTCTTATTAACAATGATGGCCTACCAGAAGGCAAAAGGCCTCCTGCGGGGGACAGGGGCTGGGATTAAAAACCAAAAATTTAAATATAGGACAAAACACACATCACAGCAAGAGAGGATACCCATGCAAGAAACTCTGGTAGCCTAGCCAGCTCACTCCCATGTCCCGACCAGATAGTCCCATCAGACATGGGATTGGCCCACTTCTCTAACATCAGAATTGGGGGATTCTATGGTTTACTCTACTCCTATGGTTGGTTCTACGGATTAATATTTTCTTGAAAATCTATATAATAATTAATAATAATTCATATTTATCCAAAGTCCCGGAAAATAACGCAAAAATCAGGAATGTCAATTTAAACCCAGAAAGACAACCCACTTTATCAGACATACATTAGACATATTATCCTCAGAGCAGACAGAGGAAGGGAGTCCAGTGTGGTCTCTCCTTGTTTCCACTACTCCCCAACAGCTCACCATAGTAGCCTCTCTCTCTCTCCAACAGCTCACCATAGTAGCCTCTCTCTCTCCCCAACAGCTCACCATAGTAGCCTCTCTCTCTCTCTCCAACAGCTCACCATAGTAGCCTCTCTCTCTCTCTCTCTCCAACAGCTCACCATAGTAGCCTCTCTCTCTCCAACAGCTCACCATAGTAGCCTCTCTCTCTCCCCAACAGCTCACCATAGTAGCCTCTCTCTCTCCCCAACAGCTCACCATAGTAGCCTCTCTCTCTCCAACAGCTCACCATAGTAGCCTCTCTCTCTCCCCAACAGCTCACCATAGTAGCCTCTCTCTCCCCCAACAGCTCACCATAGTAGCCTCTCTCTCTCCCCAACAGCTCACCATAGTAGCCTCTCTCTCTCCCCAACAGCTCACCATAGTAGCCTCTCTCTCTCCCCAACAGCTCACCATAGTAGCCTCTCTCTCTCCCCAACAGCTCACCATAGTAGCCTCTCTCTCTCCCCAACAGCTCACCATAGTAGCCTCTCTCTCTCCCCAACAGCTCACCATAGTAGCATCTCTCTCTCCCCAACAGCTCTCCATAGTAGCATCTCTCTCTCCCCAACAGCTCACCATAGTAGCCTCTCTCTCTCTCCAACAGCTCACCATAGTAGCCTCTCTCTCTCCCCAACAGCTCACCATAGTAGCCTCTCTCTCTCCCCAACAGCTCACCATAGTAGCCTCTCTCCAACAGCTCACCATAGTAGCCTCTCTCTCTCTCCAACAGCTCACCATAGTAGCCTCTCTCTCTCTCCAACAGCTCACCATAGTAGCATCTCTCTCCCCAACAGCTCACCATAGTAGCCTCTCTCCAACAGCTCACCATAGTAGCCTCTCTCTCTCTCTCCAACAGCTCACCATAGTAGCCTCTCTCCAACAGCTCTCCATAGTAGCCTCTCTCTCTCTCCAACAGCTCACCATAGTAGCCTCTGTCTCTCTCTCTCTCTCCAACAGCTCACCATAGTAGCCTCTCTCTCTCTCTCCAACAGCTCACCATAGTAGCCTCTCTCTCTCTCCAACAGCTCACCATAGTAGCCTCTCTCTCTCCCCAACAGCTCACCATAGTAGCCTCTCTCTCTCTCCAACAGCTCACCATAGTAGCCTCTCTCTCTCCCCAACAGCTCACCATAGTAGCCTCTCTCTCTCCCCAACAGCTCACCATAGTAGCCTCTCTCTCTCCCCAACAGCTCACCATAGTAGCCTCTCTCTCTCTCTCTCCAACAGCTCAACATAGTAGCCTCTCTCTCTCCAACAGCTCACCATAGTAGCCTCTCTCTCTCTCCAACAGCTCACCATAGTAGCCTCTCTCTCTCCCCAACAGCTCACCATAGTAGCCTCTCTCTCTCTCCAACAGCTCACCATAGTAGCATCTCTCTCCCCAACAGCTCACCATAGTAGCCTCTCTCTCTCTCTCCAACAGCTCACCAAAGTAGCCTCTCTCTCTCTCCAACAGCTCACCATAGTAGCCTCTCTCTCTCCCCAACAGCTCACCATAGTAGCCTCTCTCTCTCTCCAACAGCTCACCATAGTAGCCTCTGTCTCTCTCTCTCCCCAACAGCTCACCATAGTAGCATCTCTCTCCCCAACAGCTCACCATAGTAGCCTCTCTCTCTCCCCAACAGCTCACCATAGTAGCCTCTCTCTCTCCCCAACAGCTCACCATAGTGGCATCTCTCTCCCCAACAGCTCACCATAGTAGCCTCTCTCCAACAGCTCACCATAGTAGCCTCTCTCTCTCTCCAACAGCTCTCCATAGTAGCCTCTCTCTCTCTCCAACAGCTCTCCATAGTAGCCTCTCTCCAACAGCTCACCATAGTAGCCTCTCTCTCTCTCCAACAGCTCTCCATAGTAGCCTCTCTCTCTCTCCAACAGCTCACCATAGTAGCCTCTTTCTCTCCAACAGCTCACCATAGTAGCCTCTCTCTCTCTCCAACAGCTCACCATAGTAGCCTCTCTCTCTCCCCAACAGCTCACCATAGTAGCCTCTCTCTCTCTCCAACAGCTCACCATAGTAGCCTCTCTCTCTCCCAACAGCTCACCATAGTAGCCTCTCTCTCTCCCCAACAGCTCACCATAGTAGCCTCTCTCTCTCTCCCCAACAGCTCACCATAGTAGCCTCTCTCTCTCTCCAACAGCTCAACATAGTAGCCTCTCTCTCTCCAACAGCTCACCATAGTAGCCTCTCTCTCTCTCCAACAGCTCACCATAGTAGCCTCTCTCTCTCCCCAACAGCTCACCATAGTAGCCTCTCTCTCTCTCCAACAGCTCACCATAGTAGCATCTCTCTCCCCAACAGCTCACCATAGTAGCCTCTCTCTCTCTCTCCAACAGCTCACCATAGTAGCCTCTCTCTCTCTCCAACAGCTCACCATAGTAGCCTCTCTCTCTCCCCAACAGCTCACCATAGTAGCCTCTCTCTCTCTCCAACAGCTCACCATAGTAGCCTCTGTCTCTCTCTCTCCCCAACAGCTCACCATAGTAGCATCTCTCTCCCCAACAGCTCACCATAGTAGCCTCTCTCTCTCCCCAACAGCTCACCATAGTAGCCTCTCTCTCTCCCCAACAGCTCACCATAGTGGCATCTCTCTCCCCAACAGCTCACCATAGTAGCCTCTCTCCAACAGCTCACCATAGTAGCCTCTCTCTCTCTCCAACAGCTCTCCATAGTAGCCTCTCTCTCTCTCCAACAGCTCTCCATAGTAGCCTCTCTCCAACAGCTCACCATAGTAGCCTCTCTCTCTCTCCAACAGCTCTCCATAGTAGCCTCTCTCTCTCCAACAGCTCACCATAGTAGCCTCTTTCTCTCCAACAGCTCACCATAGTAGCCTCTCTCTCTCTCTCTCCAACAGCTCACCATAGTAGCCTCTTTCTCTCCAACAGCTCACCATAGTAGCCTCTGTCTCTCTCTCTCTCCAACAGCTCACCATAGTAGCCTCTCTCTCTCTCCAACAGCTCACCATAGTAGCCTCTCTCTCTCTCTCTCTCCAACAGCTCACCATAGTAGCCTCTCTCTCTCTCTCTCCCAAACAGCTCACCATAGTAGCCTCTCTCTCTCTCTCCAACAGCTCACCATAGTAGCCTCTCTCTCTCTCTCTCCAACAGCTCACCATAGTAGCCTCTCTCTCTCTCTCTCCCCAACAGCTCACCATAGTAGCCTCTCTCTCTCTCCAACAGCTCACCATAGTAGCCTCTCTCTCTCTCTCTCTCTCTCCAACAGCTCACCATAGTAGCCTCTCTCTCTCTCTCTCCCCAACAGCTCACCATAGTATCCTCTCTCTCTCTCTCTCTCCAACAGCTCACCATAGTAGCCTCTGTCTCTCTCTCTCTCCAACAGCTCACCATAGTAGCCTCTCTCTCTCTCTCCAACAGCTCACCATAGTAGCATCTCTCTCTCTCCAACAGCTCACCATAGTAGCATCTCTCTCTCCAACAGCTCACCATAGTAGCATCTCTCTCTCTCCAACAGCTCACCATAGTAGCCTCTCTCTCTCCCCAACAGCTCACCATAGTAGCCTCTCTCTCTCTCCCCAACAGCTCACCATAGTAGCCTCTCTCTCTCTCTCCAACAGCTCAACATAGTAGCCTCTCTCTCTCCAACAGCTCACCATAGTAGCCTCTCTCTCTCCAACAGCTCACCATAGTAGCCTCTCTCTCTCCCCAACAGCTCACCATAGTAGCCTCTCTCTCTCTCCAACAGCTCACCATAGTAGCCTCTCTCTCTCCCCAACAGCTCACCATAGTAGCCTCTCTCTCTCCAACAGCTCACCATAGTAGCCTCTCTCTCTCTCCAACAGCTCACCATAGTAGCCTCTCTCTCTCTCCAACAGCTCACCATAGTAGCCTCTCTCTCTCCCCAACAGCTCACCATAGTAGCCTCTCTCTCTCTCCAACAGCTCACCATAGTAGCCTCTCTCTCTCCCCAACAGCTCACCATAGTAGCCTCTCTCTCTCCCCAACAGCTCACCATAGTAGCCTCTCTCTCTCCCCAACAGCTCACCATAGTAGCATCTCTCTCCCCAACAGCTCACCATAGTAGCCTCTCTCCAACAGCTCACCATAGTAGCCTCTCTCTCTCTCCAACAGCTCTCCATAGTAGCCTCTCTCTCTCTCCAACAGCTCACCATAGTAGCCTCTTTCTCTCCAACAGCTCACCATAGTAGCCTCTCTCTCTCTCTCTCCAACAGCTCACCATAGTAGCCTCTTTCTCTCCAACAGCTCACCATAGTAGCCTCTGTCTCTCTCTCTCTCCAACAGCTCACCATAGTAGCCTCTCTCTCTCCAACAGCTCACCATAGTAGCCTCTCTCTCTCTCCAACAGCTCACCATAGTAGCCTCTCTCTCTCTCCAACAGCTCACCATAGTAGCCTCTCTCTCTCTCCAACAGCTCACCATAGTAGCCTCTTTCTCTCCAACAGCTCACCATAGTAGCCTCTGTCTCTCTCTCTCTCCAACAGCTCACCATAGTAGCCTCTCTCTCTCTCCAACAGCTCACCATAGTAGCCTCTGTCTCTCTCTCTCTCCAACAGCTCACCATAGTAGCCTCTCTCTCTCCCCAACACGTTGCATTTATTAACCACTAAGCTCAAGCATGTTATCTAGCTAGCTCAAGCATGTTATCTAGCTAGCTCAAGCATGTTATCTAGCTCGCTCAAGCTTGTTATCTAGCTAGCTCAAGCATGTTATCTAGCTCGCTCAAGCATGTTATCTAGCTCGCTCAAGCATGTTATCTAGCTAGCTCAAGCTCGTTATCTAGCTAGCTCAAGCGTGTTATCTAGCTAGCTCAAGCGTGTTATCTAGCTAGCTCAAGCTTGTTATCTAGCTAGCTCAAGCTTGTTATCTAGCTAGCTCAAGCATGTTATCTAGCTAGCTCAAGCTTGTTATCTAGCTAGCTCAAGCGTGTTAGCTTGTTATCTTGCTAGCTCAAGCGTGTTAGCTTGTTATCTTGCTAGCTCAAGCGTGTTAGCTTGTTATCTTGCTAGCTCAAGCGTGTTAGCTTGTTATCTTGCTAGCCTCAAGCGTATTAGCTTGTTATCTTGCTAGCTCAAGCGTGTTAGCTTGTTATCTTGCTAGCTCAAGCGTGTTAGCTTGTTATCTTGCTAGCTCAAGCGTGTTAGCTTGTTATCTTGCTAGCTCAAGCGTGTTAGCTTGTTATCTTGCTAGCTCAAGCGTGTTAGCTTGTTATCTTGCTAGCTCAAGCGTGTTAGCTTGTTATCTTGCTAGCTCAAGCGTATTAGCTTGTTATCTTGCTAGCTCAAGCGTATTAGCTTGTTATCTTGCTAGCTCAAGCGTTAGCTTGTTATCTTGCTAGCTCAAGCGTGTTAGCTTGTTATCTTGCTAGCTCAAGCGTATTAGCTTGTTATCTTGCTAGCTCAAGCGTGTTAGCTTGTTATCTTGCTAGCTCAAGCGTGTTAGCTTGTTATCTTGCTAGCTCAAGCGTGTTAGCTTGTTATCTTGCTAGCTCAAGCGTGTTAGCTTGTTATCTTGCTAGCTCAAGCGTTAGCTTGTTATCTTGCTAGCTCAAGCGTGTTAGCTTGTTATCTTGCTAGCTCAAGCGTGTTAGCTTGTTATCTTGCTAGCTCAAGCGTGTTAGCTTGTTATCTTGCTAGCTCAAGCGTTAGCTTGTTATCTTGCTAGCTCAAGCGTGTTAGCTTGTTATCTTGCTAGCTCAAGCGTGTTAGCTTGTTATCTTGCTAGCTCAAGCGTGTTAGCTTGTTATCTTGCTAGCTCAAGCTGTTAGCTTGTTATCTTGCTAGCTCAAGCGTATTAGCTTGTTATCTTGCTAGCTCAAGCGTATTAGCTTGTTATCTTGCTAGCTCAAGCGTTAGCTTGTTATCTTGCTAGCTCAAGCGTATTAGCTTGTTATCTTGCTAGCTCAAGCGTATTAGCTTGTTATCTTGCTAGCTCAAGCGTGTTAGCTTGTTATCTTGCTAGCTCAAGCGTGTTAGCTTGTTATCTTGCTAGCTCAAGCGTTAGCTTGTTATCTTGCTAGCTCAAGCGTGTTAGCTTGTTATCTTGCTAGCTCAAGCGTATTAGCTTGTTATCTTGCTAGCTCAAGCGTTAGCTTGTTATCTTGCTAGCTCAAGCGTGTTAGCTTGTTATCTTGCTAGCTCAAGCGTGTTAGCTTGTTATCTTGCTAGCTCAAGCGTGTTAGCTTGTTATCTTGCTAGCTCAAGCGTGTTAGCTTGTTATCTTGCTAGCTCAAGCGTGTTAGTTAGTTAGTTAGTTAGTTATCTAGCTAGCTCAAGCGGACATCCCTCCATAGAAAGCCGCTCCTCCTAGGTATGATGGACCGAACTCAGATAATGCATGTCGTAAGATGCCCAGTGCTCGCTCCCCAAATTTCAGTCGGCTCTTGCACCGCAGGCGACACTTGTCTGTCCATCATGCATGTAAACATCTATCTTGCCGGCTTCTATCCGCGCACTGATTGGTAAATGAATGAGTTAAATGTAAAAACCTTTGATTGGTTAAAAAAGATACAGGAAACAATTATCTAAACCTGTACTTTTTTGGGGGTGGGGGGTCTGTTCAGAACTAAATGATTGGGAAATAATTTAGGTTCTATCCCCTGGTTTAAACTAGGATTGTCACAATACCAGTATCGCAATACCACAATAGACTACTCACAGAGAGACACACACACAACCAAACACACACACACACAGCCAGACATATCCACACTTGCCTTTCAGACACGCACTACAATATTTACAAAAGTTAGGCTAGTCACACACTGACTCAGCATCTGGGGAGTCCCACAGACAACTCTCTCTTCCTCTCTCCCCATGCGGGGGAGGGCCTCTTTCTCCAGTCTAAACAGTAGTCCTGTCCTGTGAATGGCTCAGAAGGTACCACCACACAGAAGCCACCCAGCCCTCAGGTCTCAAGACGTGTGTGGACAGGACATTAGGTCTTTTTTTAGAATGTAACAAGACAGGAGGGGACATGACCAGTTCTCCTGGTACTGACTTACTGCTGACCAGGGTCTCCTCCTTTTCAGTTTATCGCAAAATAATTAAAAATAGTTTTTCAATTATTGAATTAGAATTTGATTTTACTTCAAATTGACCCCAAAGCTGCTGCTGACTGACATCATGCCATGATGGACAGACTGACAGATGGGACTTGAAAGATGCAGGGCAGGCTACCCGGCTCTCTTGGGAGAGGTGCAGGGCAGGCTACCCGGCTCTCTTGGGAGAGGTGCAGGGCAGGCTACCCGGCTCTCTTGGGAGAGGTGCAGGGCAGGCTACCCGGCTCTCTTGGGAGAGGTGCAGGGCAGGCTACCCGGCTCTCTTGGGAGAGGTGCAGGGCAGGCTACCCGGCTCTCTTGGGAGAGGTGCAGGGCAGGCTACCCGGCTCTCTTGGGAGAGGTGCAGGGCAGGCTACCCGGCTCTCTTGGGAGAGGTGCAGCATAGAAAGGAGAAGGATGTGGGTTGCAGTTTGCAGTCAGTCACTCAATGTCAAGTCTGTAATCTAGCTAACATGTATTGCTTGGTGGGGTCAAGGAAACCCCTTCCTACTATATCTGAACTGATTGTCACCGTACCGTGGACAGGGACACAATACTAGCATGTCGGTCATATTAGCAACAGTAGCTCACAGTGATGACAACCGCGTTAGGAAAATATTTTGGTGTCGCTCGCATCGTCGCGATGTGATATTGACAGAAAGCGAAAACCGTAGTAACCAAAACCATGACATGAGCACATTCACAACGGAGTTCATCGACTCACTGCCCTAGCCGACTAGCTAGTTAACCCAGGCCTAAAGTTAGATGTCTGCAGACTCGACTGCAATCAGACACAAACAAAGCTGTCTAGTTGGCGACGCGAATGGAAGACAAAAACATTGGCTAGTCAACCCCCCCCTCCGTAAATGTTAAATTAAATCTGGAGTGTCAGATTGTCCGTTCATCACTTCCGAGCGTCTCTCTCTGGGAGCGCACCTCTGTCCGAGGAGTAGGGTCGATCTGAGCATTCTGACTTCTCATCCAAGATTACTTGTTATCTACTTCCAGACACAAATGACACAACATTTCACTCTCCCCAAGCAGAGCTGGTCAGCTTGTTTTCATCTTATCCAGAACGTCGCTGACTAACTTTTTGCTGCCGGCAACAATTAAAAAAATACGCATTTGTTATTTTTTTTTGGGACACCGGCCATATTCAACGAGTGTTTAAGCGTTCGTCGTAAATTGATCATTTATTCTGCGCTAAATTACGAACGCACCCAAATGCATATGCCAATTTAATAACGTATTTCATGATTATCTACTTACTGGCGGTGTAGCTGGCTTTGCTAGCTAGTTAACTAAATCACAACAGTATAGCCAGGAGATAGCTGTCCAACTACCTGTCTGGGAGATACTACGGCGGGGAGTCCTATACCTTGGGATGGTTACGCATTTGGTGTTGATATTCTGGGTCGTGATGGCCTTCTCCAACTCGTCCAGCTGTCCCGTCTTCTTCAATTTCTTTACAAGACTTTTCACTGCCTTTTCACACCATTTATCCTCCTGTCCATTTATCTCCTGTTCACCCTTTTTCCAGCCTAAAAGCCTCTTCACAATCGGGGGAGTGAATGGCAGAATAGACATCTTGAGATTGAGGTCAGTAAAAATCCACCCCGTTTTCAGTAGTGTAGGCTATAAGACGTTCATATGGTCCTCCTGAAATGAACTACAAATAATAATATTATATTTGTTGAAATGTTGTTGGTTTGAAGTTGAATGGCTGGCTCTCCTTCTGTGACAGTGAAGGGCTTTAGATAAAGGGTAGACAGATGAACACCCCCACCCCACTTCTTCTCCTTCCCGTCTGCCTCTCTGCCCCGCCTCTATAGAGGTAGAATCATTACTTAATTATACAAGCATGTAAAAGTAGGATTTTACACATGTAAAATAACAGTAGGGAAAGGGGGGATACCTAGTCAGTTGTCCAACTGAATGTATTCAACTGAAATGTGTCTTCTGCATTTAACACAACCCCTCTGAATCACAACCATCCTTCTCAGTGAATTTTATAAAAATAATAATAGTGAAACATTAAAAAAGTTATCCTTTTTAGATAAAAGTATCTTAAATATATTCACTTCACCAAATAATTGATTAACACACTTTTTTTGCAATGAATGTCTACAGTAGCCTCAACAGCACTCCGTAGGGTAGCACCATGGTGCAGCCGGAGGACAGCTAGCTTCCGTCCTCCGCTGAGTACATTGACCTCAATAAAAAACCTAGGAGGCTCATGGTTCCCATCCCCTTCCATTGAATTACACAGTAATTATGACAACTTCCGGAGGACGTCCTCCAACCTATCAGAGCTCTTGCAGCATGAACTGAGGATCTACTACTGAACGCATAAGCTACAGCTAGCTAGCACTGCAGTGCATAACATGTGGTGAGTAGTTGACTCAAGAGAGAAATACAATAGTTGAACAGTTTTGAACAAATTCATTTCTTCAAAAATGAAGGAGAAGCAAGAGAAAGAGAGATAGCTATATTTTGTTGTATTTGTTTTTACTTTCACTTAGCTAGCGAATGCAGATAGCTAGTTTAGCTTACTCAAACACCACGGCTCAAACAGAGAGGGAAGCTATGTTAGCTAGCTGGCTATGGCTATCCAACACTGGAACTCTTCCAAGTCAAGGTAAGCGTTCGGTTGTATTAATTTATTACCACTGGGGCCCGCCAGTGTAACTGCTAAACTGCTTGCTGACTGTACACTTTACTGCAGGATTGTAGCGGGTTTACTAACGCTTTAGTTGTAGTAGCTATGTTGACTATGAAGTTAGCTAATATGGTGACAACAAGGGGTGTAGCTGTTATGATATGAATGTTTGGCTTGGAAAGGCTTGTTCGCCTGGTCACACACAGCTGATTTGTTGTGAACTGAAGTCAGGAGGAGAGGGCATAGATTAGAGAAGGAATTATGTGATCATGCTGTTTGTATGTGGCTGCTATGAAAGTGAACTGTGTTTGCGTGTGATCAGGGGTGTATTAATTCTGCCGATTCTGTTGAAAAACGTTTCTTAAATGGGGAACATAAACATACCTGTATTTGTCCAATAGAAACTCTCGTTTGAAACTGTTGGACTAATGATTACACCCTAGATCGTCTAGATGCAGGCACCAGTGTGCAAGGCGGTATTGAATGTGTCACTGTAACCTTTTACACTATCCCCAAATCCCACTACTTTGGCCCCTGAACAAGCCTACACCAGGCCGTCAGCCTGGGAGGACGGAACCCCTTCTCTCAAAACTCCCTGTAGATCTTCTACCACATCTACCTTCTCTGATTTCAGCTACATCAGTGCAGTGCAGTTGATCACCATGGGGAGCTCCCAGTTGACTCCCTCACCCTTGGGCTATCTACTCTCCTTACTGACTCAGAATAAGAAACTTTTTCCCCCACTCAAACTCTGGCAGTCTCAACTTGTCTCTCTCGTACAGGGCACTTCAGACCCCCAGCTTCATGGGCGCTCCCACAGTGTACACACAGTGCTTTCTCAACCCCAACTTCACTTTATCCCTTCTACACACTGCTGCAACATTGGCACCTAAAGCACCGCAGCGGGTTCAGAACAAACACCCTCACCGAATCGCTAACAAACCCTAGCCTGACCTCATCAGGTAAGAACTCCATATCAAAGCTCAACAAGACAGACAGGGTATCTTGAGTCTCACCATTGCCACAAGATCTGCGTCTCACCAAACGGCGAGTGTCACAAACACCAGGAATATTATTTTCTCATCTTATCCACCTCTACACACAGGTTGAACCACAAGACGAGTGATGCGGAGTGCCCGCTGCCTTTAGGTGTAGCATACACAGAAAAGTCAACACAATTCCACTTTTCAAGACATTGAAAGCTGTAACAGTTCCAAGTTTGTGCTTCACTCAGCTTGACAAATGGGTCAGCCAAAAAACAGGGATCCACTTTTTGCAAAATCTCACTCCTCATTTCTGGTTTGCTCATCGGGGCAAGGCTTGGAAGTCTCCGCCACACCTCTCGCCATAGGTAGGCATTCATCCTGGTCAGCCTCAACTTCAATGGTAGACCTTCATCCTGGTCAGCCTCAACTTCAAAGGTAGACCTTCATCCTGGTCAGCCTCAACTTCAGAGGTAGACCTTCCTCCTGGTCAGCCTCAACTTCAGAGGTAGTCCTTCATCCTGGTCAGCCTCAACTTCAAAGGTAGACCTTCATCCTGGTCAGCCTCAACTTCAGAGCAAACCCCGGCCGACTGACTCCATTTATACATTTTCAAGGTTCTCAAGAGAGCAAGTAGATTTAAAAGTAGGTTTACTTGGTTTCACAAAGAAGACATATGATTGTACTCAGGAGACAAAGATTTGTTCTTAGTGCTGTTGCTTCAGCGTCGCGTCATCGCACTTCCACCCTGAGACCCGTATCTCTTCTCTCCCCAGAATTGACTCCCTCCTCGAGCCTTCTGGAAAGCGACAGCTCTCTGTCTGGCAACAGAAATGCATATCAATCTTATCTTTTAGGCTTAACAACCACAAAAAAAGCCAGAAATAACAATTGTTGTATATAACACAGTTTCAAGTCTACCTTAGGTTAAGGTGAATTCAAATATATCTACAATAATGAATAGGTTATTTATTTTGAAGGACACACACACACACACGTACAGACGGTTAGGCAGCAAGTCTATTCTAGTCTGTTTATATTTGGTTATTGAAATTGTAGGTGTGTGTGTCTGGTGTTATTGAGATGGTAAGTGTGTGTACTGACGTTCTTCCTCCCAGTAACCATTACTGGAACCTGGACTATAAATGCCCCTGTGTGAAGCTCATCCCGGAAGCACACTTCCCTTTTATAACGACCATCAATGGTCTCCACTGTCTATAACTACCATCAATGGTCTCCACTGTCTATAATTACCATCAATGGTCTCCACTGTCTATAACTACCATCAATGGTCTCCACTGTCTAAAACTACCATCACGGGTCTCCACTGTCTATAACTACCATCAATGGTCTCCACTGTATATAACTACCATCAATGGTCTCCACTGTCTATAACTACCATCAATGGTCTCCACTGTCTCTAACTACCATCAATGGTCTCCCCTGTCTATAACTACCATCACGGGTCTCCACTGTCTATAACTACCATCAATGGTCTCCACTGTCTATAACTACCATCAATGGTCTCCACTGTCTATAACTACCATCAATGGTCTCCACTGTCTATAACTACCATCAATGGTCTCCACTGTCTATAACTACCATCAATGGTCTCCACTGTCTATAACTACCATCAAAGGTCTCCTCTGTCTATAACTACCATCACGGGTCTCCACTGTCTATAACTACCATCAATGGTCTCCACTGTCTATTTATAACTACCATCAATGGTCTCCACTGTCTATAACTACCATCAATGGTCTCCACTGTCTTTAACTACCATCAATGGTCTCCACTGTATATAACTACCATCAATGGTCTCCACTGTCTATAACTACCATCAATGGTCTCCACTGTCTATAACTACCATCAAAGGTCTCCACTGTCTTTAACTACCATCAATGGTCTCCACTGTATATAACTACCATCAATGGTCTCCACTGTATATAACTACCATCAATGGTCTCCACTGTCTAAAACTACCATCACGGGTCTCCACTGTCTATAACTACCATCAATGGTCTCCACTGTCTATAACTACCATCAATGGTCTCCACTGTCTTTAACTACCATCAATGGTCTCCACTGTATATAACTACCATCAACGGTCTCCACTGTCTATAACTACCATCAAAGGTCTCCACTGTCTTTAACTACCATCAATGGTCTCCACTGTATATAACTACCATCAATGGTCTCCACTGTCTATAACTACCATCAAAGGTCTCCACTGTCTATAACTACCATCAATGGTCTCCATTGTCTATAACTACCATCAATGGTCTCCACTGTCTATAACTACCATCAATGGTCTCCACTGTCTATAACTACCATCAATGGTCTCCACTGTTTATAACTACCATCAATTGTCTCCACTGTCTCTAACTACCATCAATGGTCTCCACTGTCTATAACTACCATCAATGGTCTCCACTGTCTATAACTACCATCAATGGTCTCCACTGTCTATAACTACCATCAATGGTCTACACTGTTTATAACTACCATCAATGGTCTCCACTGTCTATAACTACCATCAATGGTCTCCACTGTCTATAACTACCATCAATGGTCTCCACTGTCTATAACTACCATCAAAGGTCTCCACTGTCTATAACTACCATCAAAGGTCTCCACTGTCTATAACTACCATCAAAGGTCTCCACTGTCTATAACTACCATCAATGGTCTCCACTGTCTATAACTACCATCAATGGTCTCCACTGTCTATTTATAACTACCATCAATTGTCTCCACTGTCTCTAACTACCATCAATGGTCTCCACTGTCTATAACTACCATCAAAGGTCTCCACTGTCTATAATTACCATCAATGGTCTCCACTGTCTATAACTACCATCAATGGTCTCCACTGTCTATAACTACCATCAATGGTCTCCACTGTCTATAACTACCATCAATGGTCTCCACTGTCTATAACTACCATCAATGGTCTCCACTGTCTATAACTACCATCAATGGTCTCCACTGTCTATTTATAACTACCATCAATTGTCTCCACTGTCTCTAACTACCATCAATGGTCTCCACTGTCTATAACTACCATCAAAGGTCTCCACTGTCTATAATTACCATCAATGGTCTCCACTGTCTATAACTACCATCAATGGTCTCCACTGTCTATAACTACCATCAATGGTCTCCACTGTCTATAACTACCATCAATGGTCTCCACTGTCTATAACTACCATCAATGGTCTCCACTGTCTATAACTACCATCAATGGTCTCCACTGTCTATAAATACCATCAATTGTCTCCACTGTCTCTAACTACCATCAATGGTCTACGCTGTCTATAACTACCATCAATGGTCTCCACTGTCTATAACTATCATCAATGGTCTCCACTGTCTATAACTACCATCAATGATGGTAGAAGTTAGGATGGTAGGAGTTTTGGATGGTAGGAGTTTTGGATGGTAGGATGGTAGGAGTCTTGGAAGGTTGGATGGTAGGAGTTTAGGATGGTAGGAGTTTTGGATGGTAGGATGGTAGGAGTTTTGGAAGGTAGGATGGTAGGAGTTTAGGATGGTAGCCATTTGGAAGTTAGGACGGTAGGCGTTTTGGAAGGTAGGATGGTAGGAGTTTAGGATGGTAGGAGTTTTGGAAGGTAGGAGTTTTGGAAGGTAGGATGGTAGGAGTTTTGGAAGGTAGGATGGTAGAAGTTTTGGAAGGTTGGATGGTAGGAGTTTTGGATGGGAGGATGTTAGGAGTTTTGGATGGTAGGATGGTAAGAGTTTTGGAAGGTAGGATGGTAGTAGTTTTTGATGGTAGGATGGTAGGAGTTTTGGAAGGAAGTGTGGTAGCTTTTTATGGGGTAAAACTGTTGACAATAGCCCACTAAATTACATTTGAATTTACATTTTCACACTGTGGATGGAATGAGATACACAGTGTAGCCTAGCTAGAGGTTACTAGTTATGCCTACAACTCAGCAATGGACAGAAATATTGTCATACGGGCTCATTGACCTGAGCAATATGCATTGAAACAAGTGTATGAGTAATATTTTGGGGTCATATCTTGCGCTCTTGATCAGGATTACAATCAACTTTATTCATGGACATGAATTTGACCTAGTGAAATGGTGCTGACTGAATGTACTGACAGAATATACAGACAGAATATTCAGACAGAATATAAAGACAGAATATACTGATAGAATATACTGACAGAATATACAGACAGAATATACTGACTGAATGTACTGATAGAACATACAGACAGAACATACAGACAGAATATACTGATAGAATATACTGATAGAATATACAGACAGAATATACAGACAGAATATACTGACAGAATATACAGACAGAATATACTGACTGAATGTACTGACAGAATGTACTGATAGAATATACAGACAGAATATACTGACAGAATATACTGACAGAATGTACAGACAGAATGTACAGACAGAATATACTGATAGAACATACAGACAGAACATACAGACAGAATATACTGACTGAATGTACTGACAGAATATACAGACAGACTATTCAGACAGAATATAAAGACAGAATATACTGATAGAATATACTGACAGAATATACAGACAGAATATTCAGACAGAATATACAGACAGAATGTACTGACAGAATATACTGACAGAATATACAGACAGAATGTACTGACAGAATGTACAGACAGAATATTCAGACAGAATATACTGATAGAACATACAGACAGAACATACAGACAGAACATACAGACAGAATATACAGACAGAACATACTGACAGAATATACAGACAGAATGTACAGACAGAATGTGCTGACAGAACATACAGACAGAACATACAGACAGAATATACAGACAGAACATACTGACACAATATACAGACAGAATGTGCTGACAGAATATACTGACAGAATATACTGACTGAATGTACTGACAGACAATTCAGACAGAATATAAAGACAGAATATACTGATAGAATATACTGCCAGAATATACAGACAGAATATTCAGACAGAATATACAGACAGAATGTACTGACTGAATGTACTGACAGAATATACAGACAGAATATACTGATAGAACATACAGACAGAACATACAGACAGAACATACAGACAGAACATACAGACAGAACATACAGACAGAATGTACTGACTGAATGTACTGACAGAATATACAGACAGAATATACAGACAGAATGTACTGACAGAATGTACAGACAGAATATTCAGACAGAATATACTGATAGAACATACAGACAGAACATACAGACAGAACATACAGACCGAATATACAGACAGAACATACTGACAGAATATACAGACAGAATGTACAGACAGAATGTGCTGACAGAATATACAGACAGAATATACACAGACAATTTACACACAATCCACAATTTACACATAAATCTCTTTTTGGAGAATCCCTCTATGGGAGAATTTCCCAATTTCTATCCATCGTTCCAGCAAGGAAACTAGCAAAAAGATCACAGCAGCGTCTGGTCACCATTTAGGGAATGCGGTCGCACACTGTGTTATACATATACGTAGTGTAGTTCCAAAGTATTTACTCTCGCGGGCGACGACAGTCAAACAGTGGTAATGTTTTGTTTACATGTTGTGCGTCATCATCCCCGCTTTGTTTAGTCTAACTAACATGTCATATCCTGTCCCAGTGTGGTGAGTCATATTCTATAATAAAAAAGACGATTTTATGATGTTTCCCTTTTAATTATATATTTTTTTTATCATACAATGTTGAAACTACTATTTTCCCAACGAGAGAGAGAGACAGAGACAGAGACAGAGAGAGGATATGACCATACCAAAACATTCTGAACAGGAAACGGCAACAATAACAACAACCACAACAACAGGAAGTTCACGTGTCTCCATAGTGCTACAGCAGTAACAGGGTGGATTGTTGTCGTGTGTCATATGATCTACTGAGGCCTGCACCGCTCCAACCCAGGCAGGACCTGTTAACACTCTAGGGACTGGCACGGGACAGATGCACCGCTCCAACCCAGGCAGGAACTGTTAACACTCTAGGGACTGGGACAGCACAGATGCATCGACCTGTTTACCATCTAGGGACTGGCACAGGACAGATGCATTGACCTGTTAACACTCTAGGGATTGGCACGGGACAGATGCACCGTTCCAACACAGGCAGGAACTGTTAACACTCTAGGGACTGGGACAGGACAGATGCATCGACCTGTTAACACTCTAGGGACTGGCACAGGACAGATGCATCGACTTGTTAACACTCTAGGGATTGGCACGGGACAGATGCACCGTTCCAACACAGGCAGGAACTGTTAACACTCTAGGGACTGGGACAGGACAGATGCATCGACCTGTTAACACTCTAGGGACTGGCACAGGACAGATGCATCGACCTGTTAACACTCTAGGGACTGGCACAGGACAGATGCATTGACCTGTTAACACTCTAGGGACTGGCACGGGACAGATGCGTCCACATGTTAACACTCTTGGGACTGGCGCAGTACAGATGCATCGACCTGTTAACACTCTAGGGACTGGCACGGGACAGATGCATCAACCTGTTAACACTCTTGGGACTGGCACGGGACAGATGCGTCCACATGTTAACACTCTTGGGACTGGCGCAGTACAGATGCATCGACCTGTTAACACTCTAGGGACTGGCACGGGACAGATGCATCGACCTGTTAACACTCTTGGGACTGGCACGGGACAGATGCGTCCACATGTTAACACTCTTGGGACTGGCGCAGTACAGATGCATCGACCTGTTAACACTCTAGGGACTGGCATGGGACAGATGCATCGACCTGTTAACACTCTAGGGACTGGCACGGGACAGATGCACCGCTCCAACCCAGGCAGGAACTGTTAACACTCTAGGGACTGGGACAGGACAGATGCATCGACCTGTTTACCATCTAGGGACTGGCACAGGACAGATGCATTGACCTGTTAACACTCTAGGGACTGGCAAGGGACAGATGCATCGACCTTTTAACACTCTAGGGACTGGCACGGGACAGATGCACCGCTCCAACCCAGGCAGGAACTGTTAACACTCTAGGGACTGGGACAGGACAGATGCATCGACCTGTTTACCATCTAGGGACTGGCACAGGACAGATGCATTGACCTGTTAACACTCTAGGGACTGGCACGGGACAGATGCATCGACCTGTTAACACTCTAGGGATTGGCACGGGACAGATGCACCGTTCCAACACAGGCAGGAACTGTTAACACTCTAGGGACTGGGACAGGACAGATGCATCGACCTGTTAACACTCTAGGGACTGGCACAGGACAGATGCATCGACCTGTTAACACTCTAGGGACTGGCACAGGACAGATGCATTGACCTGTTAACACTCTAGGGACTGGCACGGGACAGATGCATTGACCTGTTAACACTCTAGGGACTGGCACGGGACAGATGTATCGACCTGTTAACACTCTTGGGACTGGCACGGGACAGATGCGTCCACATGTTAACACTCTTGGGACTGGCGCAGTACAGATGCATCGACCTGTTAACACTCTTGGGACTGGCACGGGACAGATGCGTCCACATGTTAACACTCTTGGGACTGGCGCAGTACAGATGCATCGACCTGTTAACACTCTAGGGACTGGCACGGGACAGATGCATCGACCTGTTTACACTCTAGGGACTGACACGGGACAGATGCATCGATCTGTTAACACTCTAGGGACTAGCACGGGACAGATGCATCGACCTATTAACACTCTAGGGCCTGGCACAGGACAGATGCATCGACCTGTTTACACTCTAGGGACTGGCACGGGACAGATGCATCCACCTGTTAACACTCTAGGGACTGGCACGGGACAGATGCATCGATCTGTTTACACTCTAGGAACTGGCACGGGACAGATGCATCGATCTGTTAACACTCTAGGGACTGGCACGACAGATGCATCGACCTGTTAACACTCTAGGGACTGGCACGACAGATGCATCGACCTGTTAACACTCTAGGGACTGGCACGACAGATGCATCGACCTGTTAACACTCTAGGGACTGGCACGGGACAGATGCATCGACCTGTTAACACTCTAGGGACTGGCACGGGACAGATGCATCGACCTGTTAACACTCTTGGGACTGGCACGGGACAGATGCATCCACCTGTTAACACTCTAGGGACTGGCACGGGACAGATGCATTGACCTATTAACACTCTAGGGCCTGGCACAGGACAGATGCATCGACCTGTTTACACTCTAGGGACTGGCACGGGACAGATGCATCGACCTATTTACACTCTAGGGACAGGCACGGGACAGATGCATCGATCTGTTTACACTCTAGGAACTGGCACGGGACAGATGCATCGATCTGTTAACACTCTAGGGACTGGCACGGGACAGATGCATCGACCTGTTAAAACTCTAGGGACTGGCACGGGACAGATGCATCGACCTGTTAACACTCTAGGGACTGGCACAGGACAGATGCATCGACCTGTTAACACTCTAGGGACTGGCACAGGACAGCCGGTGTGAAGTGTGTGTGTGTGTTTGTAAGCGAGAACAATGGGGGGCTGGTGTGTGTGAGAGACAGAGTAATGTGTGACAAAGTAACCGGTTGTTCGACCTTTAGCTGCAGTGACAGCAAACCAAACGCTTCCTGTAGTTGTTGATCCGTCTCTCACGTCTCTGTGGAGGATTTATGGCCCACTCTTCCGTGCAGAACTGCTGCAACTCAGCGACATCTGTGGGGTTTTTAAGCATGAACTGCTCGTTTTCAAGTCCTGCAACAACATCTCAATTGGGATTAGGTCTGGACTTTGACTAGACTATTCCAAAATGTGTTGCTTTTTTAGCCATTTTCGTGTAGATTTGGATTGTGTGTTTTGGATGGTTGTCTTGCTGTCGTGACCCGACTTTTGTTTCAGCTCCAGCTCACAGACGGACGGCCTGACGTTCTCCTGTAGAATTCTCTGATACAGAGCAGAATTCGCGGTTCCTTCTACTAAGGTCCAGGCCAGGTCCTGAGGCAGCAAAGCATAACCCAAACCATCACACTACCACCACCATGCTTGACAGTTGCTATGAGGTTCTTACTGTGGAATGTAGTGTTCGGTTTTCCCCAGACATAATGAGACCCGTGTCGTCCGGAGTTGTACTTTTGATTAATCTGTCCGTAGAACATTCTTCCAAGAGTCTTGATGAGCATCCAGGTGCTTCCAGGTGCTTTTTGGAAAACTTGAGTCCACTTTGTGGATGACACGGGTCCCATTATGTCTGATGAAAACCAAACACTGCATTCCACAGTAAGAACCTCATACCAACTGTCAAGCATGGTGGCGGTAGTGTGATGGTTTGGGGAGGCTTTGTTGCCTCAGGACCTGGTGGAAACTGAGCTGCACTTCCTAACCTCCTGCCAAATGTATGACCATATTAGAGACACATATTTCTCTCAGATTACACAGACCCACAAATCCAATTTTGATAAACTCCCATGTCTATTGGGTGAAAACCACAGTGTTTCATCACAGCAGAACTATTTGTGACCTGTTGCCACAAGAAAAGGGAAACCAGTGAAGAACAAACATCATTGTAAATACAACCCATATTTATGTTTATTTATTTTCCCTTTTGTACTTTAACTATTTGTACATCGTTACAACACTGCATATAGACATAATATGACATTTGTAATGTCTTTATTCTTTTGGAACTTCTGTGAGTGTAATGTTTACTGTTCATTTTTATAGTTTATTTCACTTTTGTATATTATCTAGTTCACTTGCTTTGGCAATGTTAACATATGTTTCCCATGCCAATAAAGCCCTTTGAATTAAATGTAATTGAAAGAGAGAGCGAGAGATGGGGGGGCTGAGGTATAACGTGGAGGTCCATCAGTCCTGAGCAGAGAGAGAGACAAGAGGGACAGCAGCACTGAGCAGAGAGACAAGAGGGACAGCAGCACTGAGCAGAGAGACAAGAGGGACAGCAGCACTGAGCAGAGAGAGAGACAAGAGGGACCGCAGCACTGAGCAGAGAGAGAGAGACAAGAGGGACAGCAGCACTGAGCAGAGAGACAAGCGGGACAGCAGCACTGAGCAGAGAGAGAGACAAGAGGGACAGCAGCACTGAGCAGAGAGAGAGACAAGAGGGACAGCAGCACTGAGCAGAGAGACAAGAGGGACAGCAATTTTCGTCCAGCTCATCGTCCAGCTCATCATCCAGCACATCGTCTAGCTCATCATCTAGCACATCGTCTAGCTCATCGTCTAGCTCATCGTCTAGCACATCGTCTAGCACATCGTCTAGCACATCGTCTAGCTCATCGTCTAGCTCATCGTCTAGCTCATCGTCTAGCACATCGTCTAGCACATCGTCTAGCACATCGTCTAGCTCATGGTCTAGCTCATGGTCTAGCTCATGGTCCAGCACATCGTCCAGCACATCGTCTAGCTCATCGTCTAGCACATCGTCTAGCACGTCTAGCACTGTCTATAACTACCATCAATGGTCTCCACTGTCTCTAACTACCATCAATCGTCTCCAGTCTATAACTACCATCAATGGTCTCCACTGTCTATAACTACCATCAATGGTCTCCACTGTCTATAACTACCATCAATGGTCTCCACTGTCTATAACTACCATCAATGGTCTCCACTGTCTATAACTACCATCAATGGTCTCCACTGTCTAGTTATACAGTTAAAGTCGGAAGTTTAAATACCCCTTAGCCAAATACATTTAAACTCCGTTTTTCACAATCCTGATATTTAATCCTAGTAAAAATCCCTGTTTTAGGTCAGTTAGGATCACCACTTTATTTTATGAATGTGAAATGTCAGAATAATAGTAGAGAGAATGATTTATTTCAGCTTTTGTTTCTTTCATCACATTCCCTGTGGGTCAGAAGTTTACATACACTCAATTAGTATTTGGTAGCATTTCCTTTAAAATGTTTCACTTGTCTGTCCCTCCTGTCCCTGTCTGTCCCTGTTTGTCCCTGTCTCTCCTTCCTGTCCCTGTCTGTCCTGGGCTGTCCCTCCTGTCTCTGTCTGTCCTGGGCTGTCCCTCCTGTGTCTGTCTGTCCCTCCTGTCCCTGTCTGTCCCTGTCTGTCCCTCCTGTCCCTGTCTATCCCTGTCTGTCTCTGTCTTTCCATCCTGTCCCTCCTGTCCCTGTCTATCCCTGTCTATCCAATCAAAAATGTTTCATTCAATCAAATGTATTTATAAAGTCCTTTTTACATCAGTCGATGTTGAAACTGGGGCAGCAGCACAATCAGCTGGACTGGGGACAGCAAGGAGTCTTCAGGCCAGGTAGTCCTGAGGCATAGTCCCAGGGCTCAGGTCCTCCGGGAGGGGAGGGAGAGGGACAGAGAGAATTAGAGGGAGCATACTTAAATTCACACAGGACACCGGATAAGACAGGAGAATTACACCAGATACAACAGACTGACCCTAGCCCCCCCGACACATAAACTATTACAGCATAAATACTGGAGGCTGAGACAGGAGGGATCGGGAGACACTGTTGCCCCGTCCGACGATACCCCCGGACAGGGCCAAACAGCTCCCCCTGGCCCTGTCTGCCCCTCCTGTTCCTGTCTGCCCCTCCTGCCCCTGTCTGTTCCTGTCTGTCCCTGTCTGGCCCTCCTGCCCCTGTCTGCCCCTCCTGTTCCTGTCTGCCCCTCCTGCCCCTGTCTGTTCCTGTCTGTCCCTCCTGCCCCTGTCTGCACCTCCTGTCCCTGTCTGCCCCTCCTGTCCCTGTCTGCCCCTCCTGTTCCTGTCTGCCCCTCCTGCCCCTGTCTGTTCCTGTCTGTCCCTCCTGTCCCTGTCTGCACCTCCTGTCCCTGTCTGCCCCTCCTGTCCCTGTCTGCCCCTCCTGTTCCTGTCTGCCCCTCCTGCCCCTGTCTGTTCCTGTCTGTTCCTCCTGCCCCTGTCTGCCCCTCCTGTCCCTGTCTGCCCCTCCTGCCCCTGTCTGCCCCTCCTGCCCCTGTCTGTCCCTGTCTGTCCCTCCTGCCCCTGTCTGTCCCTGTCTGTCCCTCCTGCCCCTGTCTGCCCCTCCTGTCCCTGTCTGCCCCTCCTGTCCCTGTCTGCCCCTCCTGTCCCTGTCTGTCCCTCCTGTCCCTCCTGCCCCTGTCTGCCCCTCCTGTCCCTGTCTGCCCCTCCTGTCCCTGTCTGTCCCTCCTATTCTTGTCTATCCCTGTCTGACAAGATACAGGACTGATAAGAGACACCCTGGTCTCAGCTGTCAGGACAAGATATAGGAGTGATACAATTTTCAGTTGAATGACATTCAGAGGATGCTTGTTTTTTTGTGTTGTTGTGATTCCGTTTTTTTTGTTGTGATTATGTTTTTTGTTGTTGTGAGTACGTTTTTTTTGTTGTGATTCTTTGTTGTTGTTGTGATTCTGTTTGTTGTTGTGATTCAGTTTGTTGTTGTGATTACGTTTGTTGTTGTTGTGATTCTGTTTGTTGTTGTTGTGATTCTGTTTGTTGTTGTGATTCTGTTTGTTGTTGTGATTCCGTTTTTTGTTGTTGTGATTCCGTTTGTTGTTGTTGTGATTCTGTTTGTTGTTGTTGTTGTGATTCTGTTTGTTGTTGTTGTTGTGATTCTGTTTGTTGTTGTGATTCCGTTTGTTGTTGTTGTGATTCCGTTTGTTGTTGTTGTTGTGATTCTGTTTGTTGTTGTTGTGATTCTGTTTGTTGTTGTTGTTGTTGTTGTTGAGATTCCATTTGTTGTTGTTGTGATTCTTCATTTGTGAGATGCTATCCACAACCCTGTGGGTTCCATGGTTTCCACACCTCACTTCATTTTAGAAATCGTTGAGTATAAAGATCATCACAGTCGAAAGCCTGTGGTATCTATAAAGGTTGTGTGTCGCCACCTAGTGGCTATCTTACATTACTACAACATCTATAGATGTGGATGGTGACAGACAGGGTCAGTCTCATTTCATTTTCTAGTCAATTAATAAATTACATGACTAAGAGCCACTGCTAAGAACTGCTGCATCCACATTACTGGAGTTTTAATTCATAGTATTATTTCCGTCCCAAATGGCACCCTTTTCCCTATGTAGTGCACTACTTTTGACAAGTGCCCATTTGGGACACAATTGATCAGGGGTGGATAATTCTAATTCTGACTGCTTTCAGACAGTAATGTTATTTTCTATTCATTTGGGGACAATTTTCCTCTTTCTATTGTGAAGTCAGAGCCCTTCAGCTTTAGGCTTTAGGCGTGTAAATGTCCATGGAATTGTATGGATAATAAATAATTAGTCAAATAAAATTTTAATGGTCACATACACGTGATTAACAGATGTTATTGCGGGTGTAGCAAAATGCTTGTGCTTCCGACAGTGCAGTAATATCTAACAAGTTATATTTAACAAATTACACAACATATACCCAATACACACAAATCTAAGTAGGAATGAATTAAGACTATATGCATGTGGACGAGCGAAGTCAGAGCGTGAACGTACTAAGATACAGTAGAATAGTATAGAAAAACAGTATATACATATGAGATGAGTAATGAAAGATATGGAAACATTATTAAGTGACTAAGACTCTCGAGCTTCAATGCCATACAACACTCCTTCCGTGGCCTCCAACTGCTCTTAAACGCTAGTAAAACCAAATGCATGCTTTTCAACCGTTCGCTGCCTGCACCCGCCCGCCCAACTAGCATCACTACCCTGGACGGCTCTGACCTAGAATATGTGGACAACTACAAATACCTAGGTGTCTGGCTAGACTGTAAACACTCCTTCCATACTCACATTGAACATCTCCAATCCAAAATCAAATCTAGAATCGGCTTTCTATTTCGCACTCATGCTGCCAAACTTGCACTAGTAAAACTGACTATCCTACCGATCCTCGACTTCGGCGATGTCATCTACAAAACAGCTTCCAATACTCTACTCAGCAAACTGGATGCAGTCTATCACAGTGCCATCCGCTTTGTCACCAAAGCCCCTTATACCACCCACCACTGCGACCTGTATGCTCTAGTCAGCTGGCCCTCGCTACATACTCGTCGCCAGACCCACTGGCTCCAGGTCATCTACAAGTCTCTGCTAGGTAAAGCCCCGCCTTATCTCAGCTCACTGGTCACCATAGCAGCACCCACCCGTAGCACGCGCTCCAGCAGGTATATCTCACTGGTCACCCCCAAAGCCAATTCCTCCTTTGGCCGCCTTTCCTTCCAGTTCTCTGCTGCCAATGACTGGAACGAGCTACAAAAATCACTGAAACTGGAGACTCTTATCTCCCTCACTAGCTTTAAGCACCAGCTGTCAGAGCAGCTTACAGATCACTGCACCTGTACATAGCCCATCAGTCAATAGCCCAACCAACTACCTCATCCCCTACCATAGTCATTTATTTATCTTGCTCCTTTGCACCCCAGTATTTTTACTTTGCACATTCATCTACTGCACATTTACCATTCCAGTGTTAAATTGCTATACTGTAGTTACTTTGCCACCATGGCCTATTTATTGCCTTACGTTCCTTATCCTACCTCATTTGCACACATTGTATATAGATTATTTAATTTTTTTCTACTGTATTATTGACTGTATGTTTGTTTACTCCATGTGTAACTCTGTGTTGTTGTATGTGTCGAACTGCTTTGTTTTATCTTGGCCAGGTCGCAGTTGTAAATGAGAACTTGTTCTCAACTTGCCTACCTGTATTATGACATCATATAGAACTACCTGGTTAAATAAAGGGGAAATAAATAAATACATTTAAAAAAGATACCGTAGAATAGTAAAGAATACAGTATATACATATGAAATGAGTAATGCCAGATATGTAAATATTATTAAAGTGACTAGTGTTCTATTCCTTAAAGTGGTCAGTGATTCCTAGTCTATGCCTATAGGCAGCAGCCTCTAAGGTGCTAGTGATGGCTGTTTAACAATCTGATGGCCTTGAGATAGAAGCTGTTTTTCGGTCCCAGCTTTGATGCACCTGTACTGACCTTGCCTTCTGGATGATAGCGGGGTGAACAGGCAGTGGGTCAGGCAGTGTTGTCCTTGACAATCTTTTTGGCCTTCCTGTGACATCGGGTGCTGTAGGTTTCCTGGAGGGCAGGTAGTTTGCCCACGGTAAATGCATTGGGCAGACCACACCACCCTCTGGAGAGCCTTGCGGTTGTGGGCGGTGCAGTTGCCATACCAGCCGGTGATACAATAATAAGGATTTCTATCAGCTTAATTGAGGTGTAGATTACATCTCACATTCCAGTGTTATAATGTGTAAACTAGGCTGCTTGAGATTTCAAGACACGATATGAAAAACTAAACCAAACAAGCTGAAACGAGTGACTTAAAATTCCCCACATGGCAGTTTCTTGTCATTGTTGATAGCTATCTGGCCATCCAGAACCATAACAACAGACTTCTGCCCCATCGAAGCGTGCACATTGTTTTCGTGACATTGTCAGCTAAATTTAGTCCACTCTGTTTGTAACAGATTCTAGATTTGGGAACATAAAACTGTATTGAGATCTAATGTTTCATGAATGAGAAAAATGTGCAGAAATGTCAGACAAAATCCATCTTGTTCCATCTTCTCCCACTGCCGGACACTAGGCTTCCTCTCATCACATATTTGTTAGTGAGTGAAAATGCCAATCGGATGCTTCAGATTTATAGATCCGTAGAAAGATCTGTCTCATTGTTCTACCTGTGGTGGATCTGTCTCATTAAGAAGGCATCTTGCTGTGAACCTGGAAACCTTGCAGTCGTTCTGACCACAGCTGCTGAGTATGCGCACTGCTAGGGTTCTGAGAGAGAGAGAAGTCCAGTGTTAATATCTTTTTGACACTAGTAAGTATTATTTCATCCTGCCTGTTGCATAAACAATCATCCCAAAAGTTTGTCTTGAAGCCAAATTAAATGATAATAATTTGACTCATGGTCTGGATAATCTCTACTATACGTATTGCTGTCAAACGATGAAAACATTCAATCGACTTAACACAGGATTTCAGAATTTGCTCAAAGTGAGCTGTAATTTAAAACTGCAGGTAGTAGTGAACCCCCTACGCCACCCCTCTTCTTGGGTAGTGCTTTCACTTTGATCGAAATCAAGGGGATTGAGCCCTGAGCCGCCCTTGGGCTGGCCTTCTGGACTAGGTGTGTCTTTTCATTAAATCCCGCTTACTCGAATGACCCTGCTGCCATGGCCCCGGAGCTGGAGTAGAACTGAAAGTCCCTTGCAGGCTACTGCTGCCAGAAACAAACACAGAGCAGATGAAGTCAACAAGCTGGGTAACTTGTAGCAGGGACAACAGAAACAAACACAGAGCATATGAAGTCAACAAGCTGGGTAACTTGTAGCAGGGACAACAGAAACAAACACAGAGCATATGAAGTCAACAAGCTGGGTAACTTGTAGCAGGGACAACAGAAACAAGCATCGATGTCTTTTCTTGAATCTGAATCAACTCGACCCCAAAAGAGAAAAGAAGCGAGATAAAGACTGACCAGAAACCCGGATAAACATTGTAATTAATTTTGAAAGGTGGAAGAGTGATGCCGTTCTCATTGGCTGGTAGGTAAGTGTTGGGCTAACACGGCTACTTAGCTAGCTAGTTAACATCATCTCTATCCGGACAGTTTCTTACTCAAAGGAACCTAACGATAACATGATATAGCTAGCTACACTGCATAAACCCCACAAGGTGCCCAATGCTTTTATTTAAATTAGCTAACGTTGGCTAGCTAAGTGGTCGACAGCAATTTCAGGCCAGGACCCCCCCCCAAAAATGACCACAGCTATACAATTCCGTAGTTACATCACACAAACTTGCATTTGGGAGATACTGGTCGAGGGAAACCTGAGGCTGTACAAGTTATAGTTGTGAAAACCCCAACTCTGAAAGAGAGGTAAGATATGCATTTTTTTGTTATGCTTTGTGATTCAATTAATTATTATTTTGTTAGTAATCGACACAAATAGTTACAATGCCTACAGAAAGTACTTTATCCACATTCGGTTGTTACAAAGTGGAATTCAAATTGATTTAGTCGTACTTTTTTACTAAAGGTCAAAGTGGAAATACAATTCAAACATTTGTAAAAAAACAAAAAAAACAAAGGTTGACCTCATGTGGTGGATTGACATGCAGCACATACACATTATTATTTTTTTCTCTAGTTTAAACTGACAGTTGTTTTAATATGGGTGCATCAATAGACTGATTTTAAACCCTGTAACTGTTTTAAAGTCACGATTGACATCATGGTGAAATCCCTGAGCGGTTTCCTTCCTCTCCGGCAACTGAGTTAGGAAGGACGCCTGTATCTTTGTAGTATCTTGGTGCATTGCTACACAATCCAAATTGCGAGGCAGAGATCATGTGTCATAAAACAATCATGTTAAACACTATTACTGCACACAGAGTGAGTCCATGCAACTTATTATGTTACTTGTTAAGCACATTGTTACTCCTGAACTGATTTAGGCTTACCATAACAAAGGGGTTGAATAAGAAATTGCTCTTTTATTATTATTATTTTTCAGGGGGGGGTGACTGAGAACATTCTCATTTACAGCAACAACCTGGGCAATAGTTACAGGGGAGAGCAGGGGGGATGAATGAGACAATATATATTTTTTTTTAATAAAAAAATTATACATGTTCAAAGAATTCCACTTTGACATTATTGGGTATTGTGTGAAAACCAGTGACACAAAATCTCAGTTTAGACCATTAAAATTCCGGCTGTAACACAACAACATGTGGACAAAGTCGAGGAGTGTGAATACTTTCTGAAGGTATGTATATAGTGTATACCGAGAAAAAATATAAACGCAACATGTAAAGTGTTGGTCCCATGTTTTATGAGCTGAAATAAAATGTCCCAGAATTATTCCATACGCACGTAAAGCGTATTTCTCAATAAATGTTATTTTTTTTATTTTTCACATCCCTGTTAGTGAACATTTCTCCTTTTGCCAAAATACTCCATCCACCTGACAGGTGTGGCACATCAAGAAGCTGATTAAACAGCATGATCATTACACAGGTGCACCTTGTGCTGGGGACAATATATTAGTAGGTGTGTCTAAACTAGTATATAACTAGTAGACTGGTACTGTATATAGCTAGTAGACTGGTACTGTATATAACTAGTAGACTGGTACTGTATATAACTAGTAGACTGGTACTGTATATAGCTAGTAGACTGGTACTGTATATAGCTAGTAGACTGTTACTGTATATAGCTAGTAGACTGGTACTGTATATAGCTAGTAGACTGGTACTGTATATAGCTAGTAGACTGGTACTGTATATAACTAGTAGACTGTTACTGTATATAGCTAGTAGACTGGTACTGTATATAGCTAGTAGACTGGTACTGTATATAGCTAGTAGACTGGTACTGTATATAACTAGTAGACTGGTACTGTATATAGCTAGTAGACTGGTACTGTATATAACTAGTAGACTGGTACTGTATATAGCTAGTAGACTGGTACTGTATATAGCTAGTAGACTGGTACTGTATATAACTAGTAGACTGGTACTGTATATAACTAGTAGACTGGTACTGTAAATAACTAGTACACTGGTACTGTATATAGCTAGTAGACTGGTACTGTATATAGCTAGTAGACTGGTACTGTATATAACTAGTAGACTGGTACTGTAAATAACTAGTAGACTGGTACTGTATATAGCTAGTAGACTGGTACTGTATATAACTAGTAGACTGGTACTGTATATAGCTAGTAGACTGGTACTGTATATAACTAGTAGACTGGTACTGTATATAGCTAGTAGACTGGTACTGTATATAACTAGTAGACTGGTACTGTATATAGCTAGTAGACTGGTACTGTATATAACTAGTAGACTGGTACTGTATATAGCTAGTAGACTGGTACTGTATATAGCTAGTAGACTGGTACTGTATATAGCTAGTAGACTGGTACTGTATATAACTAGTAGACTGGTACTGTAAATAACTAGTAGACTGGTACTGTATATAGCTAGTAGACTGGTACTGTATATAACTAGTAGACTGGTACTGTATATAGCTAGTAGACTGGTACTGTATATAGCTAGTAGACTGGTACTGTATATAGCTAGTAGACTGGTACTGTATATAGCTAGTAGACTGGTACTGTATATAACTAGTAGACTGGTACTGTATATAACTAGTAGGCTGGTACTGTATATAGCTAGTAGACTGGTACTGTATATAGCTAGTAGACTGGTACTGTATATAACTAGTAGACTGGTACTGTAAATAACTAGTAGACTGGTACTGTATATAGCTAGTAGACTGGTACTGTATATAACTAGTAGACTGGTACTGTAAATAACTAGTAGACTGGTACTGTATATAACTAGTAGACTGGTACTGTATATAACTAGTAGACTGGTACTGTAAATAACTAGTAGACTGGTACTGTATATAGCTAGTAGACTGGTACTGTAAATAACTAGTAGACTGGTACTGTATATAACTAGTAGACTGGTACTGTATATAGCTAGTAGACTGGTACTGTAAATAACTAGTAGACTGGTACTGTATATAGCTAGTAGACTGGTACTGTATATAGCTAGTAGACTGGTACTGTATATAGCTAGTAGGCTGGTACTGTATATAGCTAGTAGACTGGTACTGTATATAGCTAGTAGACTGGTACTGTATATAACTAGTAGACTGGTACTGTATATAGCTAGTAGACTGGTACTGTATATAACTAGTAGACTGGTACTGTATATAACTAGTAGACTGGTACTGTATATAGCTAGTAGACTGGTACTGTATATAACTAGTAGACTGGTACTGTATATAACTAGTAGACTGGTACTGTAAATAACTAGTAGACTGGTACTGTATATAGCTAGTAGACTGGTACTGTATATAGCTAGTAGACTGGTACTGTATATAGCTAGTAGACTGGTACTGTATATAACTAGTAGACTGGTACTGTAAATAACTAGTAGACTGGTACTGTATATAGCTAGTAGACTGGTACTGTATATAACTAGTAGACTGGTACTGTATATAGCTAGTAGACTGGTACTGTATATAACTAGTAGACTGGTACTGTATATAGCTAGTAGACTGGTACTGTATATAACTAGTAGACTGGTACTGTATATAGCTAGTAGACTGGTACTGTATATAGCTAGTAGACTGGTACTGTATATAGCTAGTAGACTGGTACTGTATATAACTAGTAGACTGGTACTGTAAATAACTAGTAGACTGGTACTGTATATAACTAGTAGACTGGTACTGTATATAGCTAGTAGACTGGTACTGTATATAACTAGTAGACTGGTACTGTATATAACTAGTAGACTGGTACTGTATATAGCTAGTAGACTGGTACTGTATATAACTAGTAGACTGGTACTGTATATAACTAGTAGACTGGTACTGTATATAACTAGTAGACTGGTACTGTAAATAACTAGTAGACTGGTACTGTATATAGCTAGTAGACTGGTACTGTATATAACTAGTAGACTGGTACTGTATATAGCTAGTAGACTGGTACTGTATATAACTAGTAGACTGGTACTGTATATAGCTAGTAGACTGGTACTGTATATAGCTAGTAGACTGGTACTGTATATAGCTAGTAGACTGGTACTGTATATAACTAGTAGACTGGTACTGTAAATAACTAGTAGACTGGTACTGTATATAACTAGTAGACTGGTACTGTATATAGCTAGTAGACTGGTACTGTATATAACTAGTAGACTGGTACTGTATATAACTAGTAGACTGGTACTGTATATAGCTAGTAGACTGGTACTGTATATAACTAGTAGACTGGTACTGTATATAACTAGTAGACTGGTACTGTAAATAACTAGTAGGCTGGTACTGTATATAGCTAGTAGACTGGTACTGTATATAGCTAGTAGACTGGTACTGTAAATAACTAGTAGACTGGTACTGTATATAGCTAGTAGACTGGTACTGTATATAGCTAGTAGACTGGTACTGTATATAACTAGTAGACTGGTACTGTATATAACTAGTAGACTGGTACTGTATATAGCTAGTAGACTGGTACTGTATATAGCTAGTAGACTGGTACTTTATATATAGCTAGTAGACTGGTACTGTATATAACTAGTAGACTGGTACTGTATATAGCTAGTAGACTGGTACTGTATATAACTAGTAGACTGGTACTGTAAATAACTAGTAGACTGGTACTGTATATAACTAGTAGGCTGGTACTGTATATAGCTAGTAGACTGGTACTGTATATAGCTAGTAGACTGGTACTGTATATAGCTAGTAGACTGGTACTGTAAATAACTAGTAGACTGGTACTGTATATAACTAGTAGGCTGGTACTGTATACAACTAGTAGACAGGTACTGTATATAGTGCATGTTCTGTTTCTTTCCTCTTGTCCACACATAAATAATGACATTGTAATGAGTCTGTTTTACAGTATAATATATATTTATTTACAGTATAATATATATATATTTACTTACAGTATAATATATATGTTTGATATAATATATAAAACTTTATATTAAATCTAGGTAAATGAAATGTGGTATAGTCTCTCTCTCTCTCTCTCTCTCTCTCTCTCTCTCTCTCTCTCTCTCTCTCTCTCTCTCTCATTCTCTCTCTCATTCTATCACTCTCTGTCTCATATCTCTTGCTCTCATTCTCTCTCTCTCTCTCTCGCTCTCTCTCTCTCTCTGTTTTATGTGTGGGTGTTGAGCAGTATCTCCAGCCAGCAGGGGCATGATGTAATAAACTGTCTGGAATAGCAGGGGCCCCATCCCTTAGCGAAGCTAATCCTCACACTGTTAGGATCATAGGGGCCCTCTAGCAGCTCTATAGGGTCTGTGTGCTGCAGGCTCCTCAACATGCTGGATCTCTCCCAGTCAAACACCCTGATAGAATATCCTGACATCACTTTCCTCACAACCAGACTCCTGCTCCCAGGAATATCCAGGGTAGGGGAATTCACAAAGATGGGGTGTTGACTCCGGTTATAAGCCCACACCCCGTCTGGTTCCTTACTGAGGAGGATACCGTAACCGATCTTGGCGCGTGTGCGCTGGACAGTGCTGGAGCGGAGGTGGTCTGTGGAACAGGGGTGACGGTTATTGTGGAGTCCGAGCTGGCCCAGACAGAAGCCGGTTCCCTGAGGTAGATCATAGAAGACAGAGACGGAGGTGTGGTAGACCGGGTAGAGACGGCCCACGCGCTCACAGTGTTCCCAGTAGGCCATGTGACACCACTGGCTCTGCTTGGAGACGTCCGGGTACATACAGGCATCTGGAGGAGATCGAGAGAGACCGTTTATTATTAAACCATACAGGCATCTAGGACAGACAGACAGAAGAGAGAGAGACAGTTTATTATTAAACCATACAGGCATCTAGGACAGACAGACAAAAGAGAGAGAGACAGTTTATTATGAAACCATACAGGCATCTAGGACAGACAGACAGAAGAGAGAGAGACAGTTTATTTATACTATTAAACTATTAGACTAGAGCACACGAGTGGGTCTAAACCTGAATTCTGATTGGTTAAAACCGCATTCCAGCCAAGTTACCACCGGCTAAATCTATGGCGTTAAAATGTCTATTTACTGTGTTCCATCTGACTGCACAATCCACAGTCTCCTCGGAGCCCAGCCAGGCAATTTATAAACTTGATCTCCACTATAAAAAGCATCTAGGCATTATCTCACATTTCTTTAAGACTAACAACTAACATTGTTTTTTATTTAACTAGGCAAGTCAGGTAAGAACAAATTCTTATTTACAAGAATGGCCTAGCGGGGAACAGTGGGTTAACTGCCTTGTTCAGGGGCAGAACAACAGATTTTTACCTCGTCAGCTCGGGATTCGACGCAACAATCTTTCAGTTACTGGCCCAACGGTCTAACCACTAGGCTACCCCTTGCCCCAATCTCCGTTTTCTGTCTCTCCGACATTTGCAACATTGTTTCAATATTCAAATTCAATCTCCAGCTTTCTAATAGTATTGAACGTGTCGGGGAGTCGGTGTCGGGTGACGGGTGTCGGGTGACGGGAGTCGGGTGTCGGGTGTCGGGTGTCGGGAGTCGGGTGTCGGGAGTCGGGTGACGGGAGTCGGGTGACGGGAGTCGGGTGCCAGGTGTCGGGAGTCGGGTGTCGGGAGTCGGGTGACGGGAGTCGGGTGACGGGAGTCGGGTGTCGGGAGTCGGGAGTCGGGTGTCGGCAGTCGGGATGAGGCAGCATTTCTCAGCCAGTTTAAATTATAAATCAGTTAAAATAATTTTTACGGATATATACAAAGAAATATACATGGACAAAAGGTCAACCGAAACGAAGTGCAGCTAGTTTGCAGTTTTTCCAGCTTCAGTTTGAAGTGATTGTGTTAGATGTGTTGTTGGCTAGTTCCTCTGAACAACAGTGTCCTGACGAGTGAGCACTATAACCTTATTACACTATAACACTATAACACTACAACACTATAACACTACTACACTACAACACTACAACACTACTACACTACAACACTATAACACTACAACACTACTACACTACAACACTACAACACTATAACACTATTACACTACAACACTATTACACTACAACACTATTACACTACAACACTATAACACTATTACACTACAACACTATTACACTACAACACTACAACACTATTACACTACAACACTACTACACTATTACACTATAACACTATAACACTACTACACTACAACACTACAACACTACTACACTACAACACTACAACACTATTACACTACAACACTACTACACTACAACACTACAACACTATAACACTATTACACTACAACACTATTACACTACAACACTACAACACTATTACACTACAACACTACAACACTACTACACTATTACACTACAACACTACAACACTACTACACTACAACACTACAACACTATAACACTATTACACTACAACACTATTACACTACAACACTACAACACTATTACACTACAACACTACAAGCACTCCTGCACTGTGCATATGCCTACATATAGCCACTGTACTGCTTCTGTACTCTGCACTCTGAGTACTCTCTTACTCTGGTACTCTGCCTGCTCTGCCTCTGTACTTTCTGGCCTCTGCTGTACTCTTGGCCTCTGGCCTCCTGCTCTGGCCTCTGGCCACTCTGCTATGTGCACTCTGGCCTCTGGCACTCTGCACTGTGCACTCTGGCCTTCTGGCTACTGCTGCACTCTGTATATCAGTCATTGCACTCTGAGCCACTGTGCACTCTGGTACTCTGGTACTCTGGCCCCACTATGCCCTCTGAGCCTCTGTGCCTCTGAGCTATATAACCTGTGTGCACTCTGAGTATGTGCACTCTGGCCTCTGTACTCTGGCCTGTTGCACTCTAGACTCTGCATGTGCACTTTCTGTACTCTGGCCTCTGTACTCTGCCTCTGCACTCTGACCTGATTCTCTGTGCACTCCTGGCCCACTCTGCACTGCTGTACCTGTGCGCTCTGTCCCACTCTAGTACTGTGCACTCTGTACTCTGGCTCTGTACTACTATGGCCTCTGTTCTGGCCTATGACCTCTGGCCTTTCTGCCTATGGCCTACTGCACTGCTACTGTGCACTCTGTGCTGTGCACTCTGGCCTCTGTACTCTAGCACTCTGTCCTGGTACTCTGAGCCTGTAACTATAGCCTCTGCCTCTGCACTCTGGCCTCTGGCCACTCTGTACTATAGCCTCTCTTCACTCTCTGCTCTGGCCTCTGGCCTCTGGCCTCTGAGCCTCTGCACTCACTGCACTCTGTACTCTGCCTCTGCAGCCTGCTACAAGCACTCTGCACCCCTGGCCTGTGCACTCACTCACTGCTCTGCACTCTGAGCCTCTGCACTCTGGCACTCTGTACTCTGGCCCACTGGCCTGGCCTCTGGCCTGTGCACTCTGCCACTGCTCACTGCACTCTGTACTGTTGCACTCCTGGCCTCTGCATATGGCCTCTGGCCTACTATGTACTCTGTACTCTGGCCTGCTGCACTCTGAGCCTCACTGCACTCTGGCCTGCTGCACTATGCACTCACTGCACTCTCAGGCCTACTGCACTCTGGCCTCTGGCCTCTTGCTCTTCAGCTCTGGCCTCTGGCCTCTGTACTGCCTGCATGTAGCCTCCTGGCCTGTGGCCTCATGCAGCCTCTGCACTCATGAGCACTGCTGCACTCTGGACTACTGCACTCTGGCGCCTTTCTGGCCTGCTAGACCTGGCCTCTGGCCTCTGGCCCTTTCTGGCCACTGTGCCTCTGGCCTATAGCCTTTCACTGCACTCTGGCCTTTCTATAGCACTGCTGCACTCCTGGCGCTCTGGCCTTTCTGGCCACTGTATGCACTGCTGCACTCTCTGGCCTCTGCACTCTGGCCTGCTGCACTCTGGCGCTGTTGCACTTTCTGGCCTGCTACTGCACTCTGGCCTCTGCAATGATGCTACACTCTGTGATGCACTCTGGCCTATGAGCCTCTGAGCCTCTGCTGCACTACTGCACTGTGCACTATAAGCCTACTGCTGCATATGTGTATCAACTGTGCACTGTTCACACTGCACTCACTGCACTCTGGCCTACAGCCTATAGCATATGTGACACTTTCTGAGCACTGTGCACTGTGCACTCTGGCCTGTTACACTCTAGCCTCTGCACTCTGGCCCACTCTGGCCTGTGCACTCTGTACTGTTACACTCTGTACTATGAGCCTCTAGCACTCTATGCACTCTGGCAGCTGGCACTCATGCCTATGAGCACTCTCTACTCTGCAGCCTCTGGCCTCTGCCTCTGCACTCACTGCACCTGCCTACTGCACTCTAGCCTCTGGCCTCATATGTGCACTCTGGCCTCTCTTACTCTGCATATAGCAGCTGTACTAGCCCACTCTCTGTATACACTCTGCACTCTGTACTCTACCTCTGCACTCTGCACTCTGGCCTCACTGCACTCTGCCCACTCTGTGTGTACACTCTGTGCTATAGCCTCACTACACTGCTCTGCACTCAGCTGTGTGCACTCTGGCACTATAGCACTCTGCACTCACTCTGAGCCTGGCACTGTGCACTCTGGCCTATGCACTGTTACACTCTGAGCACTACTCAGCCTCTGCCTCACTAGCACTGCACTCCTCTGGCCTCTTTCCTCTCTGGCCACTGTAACACTACTGTACACTGTTCACTCTATAAGCCTCTAACTCTGCCTCTCTCTCTGCCTCTGGCCTCTGTACTATAACCTTTCTGGCACTCTGTACTATGTACTTCTGAGCACTCTACTACACTCTAGCCTTTCTGCACTCTGGCACTTCTGCCTGTCTGGCCTCTAACACTCATAGCCACCTGCACTATTAAGCCTACACTCTGTATACTACACTCTGAGCCTCTGACACTACACTCTAAGCACTCTGGCCTCTCTTACTCTAGCCTGTGCCCTGCACTCTCTACTATGTACTCTGGCCTCACTTTCTGGCCCTCTCTCACTGTTACTCACTGCTACACTCTGGTGCACTCTGGCCTCTCTGCCCTACACTCTGAGCCTCTGCACTCTCTTACTCTGGCCTCTAGCCACTCTGGCACTATTACACTGCTACACTCTGGCCTCTGGCCTACTGCACTCTGGCTCATGTATATATAACACTACTACTGCACTTTCTGAGCCTATAAGCCTCTGGCACTGTTGCACTCTGGCCACTCTGCTCTAGCACTCACTGCACTCTGGCCTTCTGGCACTCTGCCTACACTTACTCTGGCCTGTAACCTCTGGCTACTCACTGGCCTCTGTACTATGCCACTCCTGGCCTATGGCCTACACTCTGTGCAATATGGCCTCTAGCCTCTTACTCTGAGCCCTATATATGCACTCTGTATGGCACTCTACTACTAGCCTCACTACACTCTGGCCTGTTCTGAGCCTGATACTCTCTGCACTGCTGCACTCTGGCACTCTGGCACTTTCTAGCCTGCACTATATACTCTGTACTACTGGCCTACTAGCATACTACACATATTAGCCTTCTGTACTCTGAAAGCCTCTTTGCCCTCACTCTGCACTCTAGCACACTATAGCCTGCCTGGCACTCTGCGCACTCTGCACTCTGACTGATAGCCTCTGCACTCTAAGCCTACTGCACCATAAACTACTAGGCCTGCTGCACTCTGACACTCTGCACTCTGGCCTGTTGCACTTCAACTCTGGCCTTTGACACTCCCTAAGCCTGTTGCACTATAATGGCAGCTCTGCACTATAAGCACTGCTAGCCCCTTCTTTCTGCACTGCTGTAGCCTATAACACTCTGGCCTTTCTGGCCTCTGGCCTTTCTTACCTGCACTATGATGGCACCTGCACTACAAGCACTCCTGCACTATGTGCTCACTCTGACACTCTCTACACCACTACTGCACACTCTGGCGCATGTACTCTGCTGCACTCTGGCACTTTCTGGTTACCACTCTGCACTCTGGCCTGGCCTACACTCCTCACTCTACACTCTGTACTAGCCTTTCTGCGCCTCACTGTAAACACTCACTGCCTCTCTGGCCCACTATGACACTCAGCCTCTGCACTATATAGCCTCACTGCACTCTGGCCTCTATAAACACTGCTCTCCTCTGAGCCACTCTGCACACTACTGCTTCTTGCCTCTGTACTGCACTCTGACTATAGCACTCTGAGCCTCTGCCTCTGCTACTGCACTCTGGCCCCTCATAGCCTCTGCACTCACACTGTGCACTGTGCATAACACTATAGCCTCTGCACTCTGGCCTTGCACTCTGCACTCTGGCCCCCTTCTGGCCTCTGCAGCCAGCCTCTGCACTATGGCCTCTGGCCTCTCAGGCTTCTGTGCACTCAGAGCTTTGCACTCTGCCTCACAGCACTCTGACACTCACTGCACTCACTGCACTCACAGGCTCTGGCAGCTGGCCCACTGGCACTCATAATTGCACTCTGCCACTACTCTGCACTCTGCACTCTGCTCTTTCACACTCTGGCACTGTTCACACTCTGGCCTCTACCACTCTGAGCCTCTGCACTGTGCACTGGCCTATACTGCACTCTGGCCTCTGGCCTACAGGCACTAGTACACTCTACACTCTGCACTGTTACACTCCTGGCCACTCCTAAGCCTCTACCCACTCCTGGCCCATAGCACTCTGGCCTCTGGCCTCTCACTCTACTCTGCTCTGGCACTGTGCACTGCACTCTGCACTCTGTACTATAAGCACTGCCTGCACTCTGAGCATACCTGTACCTACTGCTCTACCTATGGCACTGCTGCACTCATGCTGCACTCTGCACTCTGGCCTCTCTTGCTGCTACTCTGCTTCTGGCCCACTATAGCACTGCACTCTGACACTCCTGTATGCTGGCCTCTCTGGCACTACTGCACTCTGTACTATGAGCTACTCTGGCCTTTCTGGCCTTACTCTGTACTACTCTCTGCACTCTGTACTCTGACACTATGTGCCTCATGGCCTCTGGCCTCTGGCCTCTGGCCTCATGGCACTCTAGCTCTGGCCAGCCTGCTGCACTCTGGCCACTCTTCCCTATGAGCTAGCTCTCTTAAGCCTGCACTCACTGCCTCTGCCTCCTGGCCCAGCTGTGCATATGGCCCTCCTTTCTGGCCTCTGGCCTGCTACTCTGCTCTGGCACTCTCAGCCTCTACTGCACTCTGGCCTTCTGAGCCCTCTGAGCGATTACTGCACCCTCTGGCCTCTGGCCTCACTGCACTCTGGCACTCCTGAGCCTCTCTGCCTCTGCACTCTGGCCCAAGCTGGCACTTTGGCAGCTGTGCACTCATGGCCTTTCATAAACACTCTGCTCTTCTGCACTCTGGCCTCTGGCCTCTTTACACTCTGGCCTTTCTGGCCTCTGGCCTGTAAGCGCTGCACTCTGGCCTTTCTGGCCCCTCTGGCCTCTGCCTGCTACCTGTTGCACTCACTGGCCTCACCTCTGCCTGTTGCACTCTGCACTCTGTGCACTCTGCTGCACTCTGGCCTCTGGCCTACTACCTCTGCCACTCTGCACTCCTTGGCCTACTGCCACTCTCCTCTGGCCTCTGCGCTACCTGGCCTATAGCACTCTGGCTCACTGTACACTCTGGCCTGCTGCACTGTATACCTGTGCACTCAAAGCCACTCTGCACTGCACTGTGCACTGTTACACTCTGGCCTCTAAGCCTGTTGCACTACTGAGCCTCTGAGCCCTCTACACTCCTGGCACCTGCACTCTACACTCATTGCACTGTGCACTCTGCCTACTGCACTATTACATATGTGCACTGTGCCTGCTGCCCTCTGGCACTATGTGCCTATAACCACTACAGCCTCACTCTGCCTGGCCTCTGTGTCTGAGCCTGGCCTACAAGCTCTGGCACTGTGCACTGTGCACTCTGCACTCTGGCTCTGTGCACTCTAGCCCTGGCACTACTGCATGTGCACTCATTTGCACTGTGCATACTGCCTGCCTCAACACTATAACTCTCTTCTACAGCCTCTGGCCTCCCTGGCCTCTGAGTACTGTATCTGGCCACTCTGGCCTCTGGCTGCCTGCTGTGCACTCTGCACTCTGGCCTGTGCACTCTGTACTGCACTGTGCACTCTGGCCTCTGGCGCTATCTTGACACTCTACTGCCTTCTGCCCCTCTAGCCTCACTGCCTATGGCCTACTCTGTTCCTCTGGCACTCTGGCCTTGCTGCTGCACTCTGGCTGCTGCTGCACTCTGCTGCCTGCACTGCACTGCTGCACTCAATTACACTGTGCACTCTGGCCTTTCTGCACTCTGCACTACTACTGCACTGTTGCACTCTGGCCTCAGGTTCACTCTGGCCTTTCCTGAGCCTACTGCACTCTGCCTGTGCACTCTGCCTGCTCTGTACTACTGTGCACTCTGCCTCTGGCACTGTGCACTCTCTGACAGCCTGTGCACTTTACTCTCTAAACACTGCACTGATTACACTCACACTCTGCACTGTTCTCACTCTGGCTACTGCACTGTTACACTCTGGCCTAGGCACTCTGTACTCTACTGCACTGGCACTCTGCCTGGGACACTCTGGCCTTCTGGCCTCTGGCCTATGGCCTGCTACACTCTCTGGCCCACTCTGTACTCTGGCACTAGCTATGTACTGTTACACTCTGGCACTCTGCCTCTTGCACTCTGTTTGACTCTGGCACTTTCTGGCCTCTGCACTCTGGCCTCTGCACTATTACTCTGGCCTACAAGCATCATAGCCTCTTCTTGCTCAGCCCTCTCGCTCTACAGCCCACTCTGCACTTCTGGCCCTTTCTGTAGCATACTCTGACTCTGCCTCTTTACTGATATTGCACTGTGCACTCTGGCCTACTGCACTCTTATATTGCATTGGCCTGGCACTCTGGCCTACTGCACTCTGGCTCTACTGCCTGCTACTCTGGCCTAGCTGCACTCTGCACTGCTACTCTGGCAGCTCCTGCACTATTGCACTGTGCACTCAGTGCCTCTGAGCCCTACAGCCTCTGTATACTGTGGCCACTTCTGTGCATCTACTGCCTCTCCCAGCCTCTATACTACTGCACTCTGGCCTGTTACACTCTGGCACTACTGCACTGTTGCACTCTGGCACTCTGGCACTATAAGCACTGCTCTGGCACTCTGGCCTACCTGCCTATAGCACTCATAACCTCTGGCCTCTGCTACTAGCTCTGCCTGCTGCACTCTAGCCTCTGCACTGTTGCACTATTCACTGTGCACTCTGGCCTACTGCACTCTGGCACTGCCCTCTGTTACACTCTGAGCCTAGAGACACTACTACACTGCAAGCATTGCTCTGCAGACTCTGTTGCACTCTGGCCTGTCTGCACTCTGGCACTCTGCACTGTTACACTCTGAGCCTGTTCACTCTGCACTCACTGCACTGCAAGCCGCTACTCTGGCCTACTGCACTGTTGCACTGTGCATGTTGCACTCTGGCACTCACTGCACTCAGCACTCACTGCACTGTGCACTCTGGCCTCATGTGACACTGCTCTGCACTGCTCACTCTAGCCTACTGCACTCCTCTGCTGCTCTGGCCTGTTGCACTCTGCACTCTGGCCTATTGCACTCTGGCCTCTGGCACTGTTACACTCTGCACTAGGACGCTTTCTGGCACTCTGCACTGTTGCACTCTGTGCACTCTGAAGACTACTGCACTGTTACGCTCTGAGCGCTGTTGCACTGGGGACCACTGCTGACTAGGACACTACAAGCACTCTCACTGCTGCACTCTGGCTGCTGTTGCACTCTGGCACTGCTGTGCACTGTTACACTCTGTGCACTGTTGCACTCTGCCCACTCTGCACTCTAGCACTCTACATATACACTCTGGCACTGCTGCACTCTGTAGCCTACACTGTACACTCTGGCCTGCTGCACTTTCTGCACTACCCTGTTGCACTCTGGCCTCTGCCTTTGCACTGTGCACTCTGCCTGTGCACTGTGCACTGTGCACTTTCTAGCTCTGAGCACTCACTGCACTGTTACCTCAGGACACTACAGCCTGACCCTCTGGCCTGTACTGGCCTTTCCTGGCCTCTGGCAGCTGTAGCACTCTGCTACTTTCTGGCTGCCTGGCACTCTGTACTCACTCTACTGCCACTGGCAGCTGGCAAGCTGCAACACTACATAACACTATAAGCACTACAAATGCACTCTGGCACTATAGCACTACTCTGCACTCTGCTCTGGCCACTAGGCACTACAGCACTTTGCACTACTCTTTCCTGGCCTCTGTACTACTGGCCTGTACCTCTGGCCCATGTCTTTAGCCTCTCTCTGACTCTGGCCTCTGTACTCTGGCCTCTTCTGGCTCTGGCCTCTGGCCTCTGTACTCATGGCCTTTCTGGCCTCTGTACTGCTGCACTCCTGGCCCTCTGAGCCTGCTGCACTCTGAGCCTCTCTGCACAAGCTGCACTCTGAGCCTCTGAGCACTCTGCCTTCTGGCCTCTGGCCTCTGCACTCTGCACTCTGCCCTCTGGCACTCTGGCTAGCACTACTGCACTCTGGCACTCTGCACTCTGTACCTGTGCACTCTAGCCTCTGCACTGTGCACTGTTACACTGTTACACTCTGGCCTTTCTGAGTACACTCACTGCACTCTGCACTCTCTGCTCTGCCCTCTGGCCTGTACTCTGGCCTTTCTGTACTGCTGCACTCTGGCCTACTCTGCACTCTGGCCTGTGCACTCTGGCCTCTGCACTGTTGCACTGTGCACTCTGGCCTTCTGGCCTGTTACACTCTGAGCACTCTGGCCTCTGCACTCTGGCCTCACTGCACTCTGGCCTGTTGCACTCTGACACTCTGCCTGTGCACTGTGCACTCATTACACTCTGCCTCTGTACTCTGCCTATAACACTCTGGCCTTTCTGGCACTGCTGCACCTGAGCACTCTGGCCTTTCTGGCCTCACTCTGGCACTGTTGCACTGTTACACTCACAACCTACTGCACTGTGCACTCTGGCCTCTGGCCTCTCTTCACTACTGCACTCTGAGACCACTGGCCCTCTGTACTGCTACCCTCTGTATGTTGCACTCTGTGCCTCTGCACTGTGCCTACAAGCCTGTTGCACTCTGGCCTCTGCACTGTTGCACTCTAGTACTCTGGCACTCTGCCTCTGCACCTCTGGCCCTCATGGCCTGTACAGCCTGCACCTGCTGCACTCTGTGCCTCTGCACTCTGTGCACTGTTGCACTGCACTCTGCCTGTGCACTGTGCACTGTGCACTCTAGCACTGCTGGCCTGTTACCTACAGCACTCTGGCCTCTGCACTGCTGCACTGCTGCCTGCCTGCACTGCACTACTGCACTGTGCACTGTGCACTGTTGCACTCTGCCTCTACACTCTGCCTCTGCACTGTTGCACTCTGGCACTGGCACTCTGCAGCACTCTGCACTCTGGCACTCTGGCCTGCTGCACTCTGGCACTGTTGCACTCTGTACTGTTGCACTGTGCACTCTGGCACTGTTGCACTACTGGCACCTGCACTGTTACACTCTGGCACTGGGACACTCTGGCACTCTGGCACTGTTGCACTCTGAGCCTGTTGCACTCTGGCCTACTGCACTGTGCACTCTGGCCTGGGACACTACTGGCCTCTGGCCTGGGACACTCTGGCCTCTGGCACTGCTGCACTCTGGCACTGTTGCACTCTGGCACTTTCTGCACTGTTGCACTGTGCACTGTTGCACTCTGGCCTGCTGCACTCTGAGCACTGCTGCACTCATTGCACTCTGGCACTATAGCACTCTGGCCTCTACTGCACTCTGGCCTCTGCACTGTGCACTCTGGCCTATAAGCACTCACTGCACTCTGTACTGTTCTCACTCTAGCCTATTACACTCTGGCCACTGTTGCACTGTTGCACTGGACTATTGCACTCTGGCCTACTGCACTGTTGCACTACTGCACTGTGCACTCTGGCACTATAGCACTACTGCACTACTGGCACTGTGCACTCTGGCCTCTGAGCCTGTTGCACTGGCACTGTGCACTGTGCACTCTGGCCTGTGCACTCTGTACTGCTGCACTCTGCACTGTTACACATACAAGCCTGTACACTCTGGCCTCTGCTTCTGCACTCTATGCATACTACACTCTGGCCTACTGCCTATGCACTCTGCCTCTGTTACACTGCACTCTGGCCTCTGCACTTCTGGCCCTGTGCACTGAGCCTCTGCACTGTGCACTCTGCACTGTGCACTCTGGCCTTTCTCTGCTCTGCACTCTGTATACTGTTGCACTCTGTACTCTGCACTGTTGCACTCTGGCCTATTACACTGTGCACTCTGCACTGTTGCACTCTGCCTCTGCACTGTGCACTGTTCACTCTGGCACTGTTACACTCTGGCCTACTATAGCCCACTGGCCTCTCTACACTTTCTGCACTGCCTTCTACACTCTGAACTTCACTGCTGCACTCTGCCTGCACTCTGCACTCACACTCTATAACTCACTCTGGCTCTGGGACCACTGCTGCACTGGCACTCTGGACCTCTGCACTCTGCACCTGACACTGCACTCTGGCTCTGCACTCTGCACTGGCACTCTGCACTCTGGCCTATAGCCTCTGCACTCTGTGCCCCTTATGGCACTGCACTCTGAAACCTCTGCACTCTGGCCTCTGGCCTCTGCCTCACTGCACTCTGCACTGTACTCTACACTCTGCCTCTGCACTCTGTCTGCTGCACTCTGTACTCACTCTGCACTCTGGCCTCTAACACATATAGCCACTGTGCACTCACAATCTCTGAGCCTCTGGCCTGTGCACTCTGGCCTCTGCACTGTGCACTCTGGCCTCTGGCCCTGCTGAGCCTCTGAGCACTGCTGCACTCTGCACTCTGCCCTCTGAGCACTATGGCACTCATGGCACTCTGACTCTGCACTCTGTACTCTGCACTCTGGCACTGTTGCACTGCACTGCATGTGCACTGTGCACTCTGCCCTCTGAGCCTGTGCACTCTGGCCTCTGGCCTCTGCACTCTTTCCCAGCCTGCTGCACTCTGGCACTGTGCACTCTGGCCTCTGCACTGCACTGTGCACTGTGCACTCACTGCCCTCTGAGTACTATGGCACTCATAGCGCTCTGGCACTCTGCACTCTAGCCTCTGGCCTCTGTACTCTGGCTCTGGCCTCTGGCCTTGTACTCTGGCCTTTGTGCACTCTGGCCTCTGCACTGTGCACTCTGTACTGGCCTATGACCTTCTGCACTCTGAGCCCTGGGACACTCTGGCCACTCTGGCCTGCTGCCTTTCTGTACTGTTGCACTCTGAGCACTCACTGCACTGTGCACTCTGCCCACTGCTGCAGTGCACTCTGAGCCTCTGGCACTCTGGCACTCTGCACTGCTGCCTCTGTATATGTGCTATGCACTGCTGCCTCTGCACTTTCCTGGCCTCTGCACTCTGGCAGCTGTTGCACTCTGGCACTGCTGCACTGTGCACTGTTGCACTGTGCACTCTGTACTCTGTATTGCACTCTGGCCTTTACAGCCTGCTGCACTCTGTACTACTGCACTCTGGCACTGCTACCTGTGCACTGTGCACTGTGCACTCTGGCCTCTGCACTCTGGCACTGCTACACTCTGCTCTGGCCTGCTGCACTACTGAGCCTGTTGCACTCTGGCACTCAGTTGCACCTGTGCACTTCTGGTACTGTGCACTCTGGCCTCTGCACTGTTACACTCTGTAGGACCTTTGCCTGTACTCTGAGCACTGTGCACTCTGAGTGTAATTGCACTGCCTCTGCACTGTTACTTTCCTGGCCTACTGGGACACTCTGGCCTCTGGCCTTTCTGGCCTTTCACAGCCTCTGCACTCTGGCACTGTTGCACTCTGGCCTGCTGCACTGTGCACTGTGCACTGTTGCACTCTGACCTCACTGCACTCTTCTGCCTCTGCACTGCGCACTCTGGCACTATGGCACTCTGGCCTGCTGACACTCTGTACTGCTCTGCACTGTGCACTCTGGCACTATGACCTGCTGCACTGCTGGCACTGTGCACTCTGACCTGGCCTGTTGCACTCTGGCACTGATGCACTGTGCACTGCACTGTGCACTCTGGCCTGCTGCACTGTGCACTCTGCACTGTGCACTCTGCACTCTGTATACACTCTGAGCCTGTGCACTCTGGCACTGTACTATTACACTCTGTACTGTTACACTGTGCACTCTGCCTGTACCACATGCACTCTACACTGTGCACTGAGTACACTCTGCCTGTATACACTCTGGCCTCTCACTCTGGCCTCTCGCACTCTGCACTCTGGCCTCTGGCACTCTCTTGCTGCACTCTGGCACTCTGGCCTCTGCACTCTGACCTGTGCACTCTGGCCTACTGCACTGTGCACTCTGCACTGTGCACTCTGGCCTCTGCCTCTACACTCTGTGCACTCTGGCACTGTTACACTCCTGGCACTCTTGCACTGTGCACTCTGGCCTGTTACACTCTGGCCTCTGCACTGTGCACTCTGTACTGTGCACTCTGTACTCTCTCTGCTCTGAGCATATTGCACTCTGGCCTCTGCACTGCTCTGCTCTCTCTGGCCTCATTTTTACACTCACAGCCTGTTGGCCTCTGGCCTCCTGTGCACTCTGGCCACTCTGCACTGGCACTGCTAAGCCTGTTACACTCTGGCACTATGCATGTTGCACTCTGTGCACTCTGGCCTGGGCACTCTGGCCTCACTCTGGCCCCTTCTGGCCTCTGGCACTCTGCACTCTGTACCTCTGGCTACCTGTTGCTAAGCCTCTGGCCTTCCGGCCTCACTGCACTGCACTCTGGCACTGCTATGCAGCACTCTGCACTGTGCACTCCTGGCACTCTGGCACCTGACCCTGCTCTGCACTCTGGCACTGCTACTACACACTCTGGCCTCTGCACTCACTGCACACTTTCTGGCCTGCTGCATGTGCACTCTGGCCTCTGGACTCTGCACCCAGCTGTGCACTCTGGCCACTATGCACTGTGCACTCTGAGCCTGTGCACTGTTACACACTTTCTGCACTGTTGCACTCTGCACTTACAAGCCTCTGTGCCTACAGCTTTCTGGCCACTATACACTCAGCCTCACATACTACCTACTCACTACCTCTGACTCTGCCTATAAACACTATTAGAGCACTGTGCACTTTCTGGCACTCTGCACTGTGCACTCTGTACTCTGTTATAGCCTCACTGCACTGTGCACTGAGTGCACTCTGGCCTACTGCACTCATTGCTGCACTCTGGCACTCTGCCTCTGGCCTTCTGCACTGCTGCATACAGTGCTCTGGCACTACAGCCTGCCCTCTAGCCTGTGCACTGTGCCTGCTCACTGCCCTCTCTGGCCTTTATAGCTCCTCTGCGCCTCTGGCCTCTAGTAGCCACTTCTGTACCTGGCCTCTCTACTGAGCTATCTGGCCTCTGCCACTGCAAGCACTGTAGCTCTGAGCGCTAAGCACTGTGCACTGTGCACTCTGCCCCTGGCCTCTGGCACTATACACTACTGCACCTGATAAACTCTTGCTCTGACGCTCTGGCACTACTACACTCCTAGCACTTCTGGCCTCACTGCTCTGCTCTGCAAGCACTGATTGCCTCTGGCACTCACTGCACTGTGCACTCTAGCTACTACTGCACTGTGCACTCTGTACTCTGGCCTACAGCCTGGAGCACTACCTCATACTGCCTCTGAGCATATGGCCAGCACTATTGGCACTTTCTGCTCTGCACTCTGGCCTGCCCTGCACTACAGCACTGTTCACTCCTCTGCACTGCAGCCTGTTGCGCTGTGCACTTCTGAGCCTCACAGCCCACTCTGGCACTCATTAACTCTGGCCTCTGGCCTGCTGCACTCTGGCCTATGCTGCACTCTGGCTGCTCACCTCTGCACTGTTGCACTGTTACGCACTTGAAGCCTGGCCACTGCTGCCTCTGCTACTGCACTCACTCTGGCACTCTGTACTCTCAGCCTCTACTCTGCACTCTGGCCCTACTGCACTCTGGCCTTCTGCACTCTGGCACTGTTGCACTCCTGGCCTCTGCACTGTGCACTCTGTGCACTGTTACAGCCTTAGCACTACTACTGCACTGTGCACTCTGGCACTGGGACCTAGGACACTCTGCCTACACTCTGAGTCTGTGCACTGCAAGCACTCTGCATATTGTTACACTCTAGCCCACTGCTGCACTCAGGCACTGGCCTCTGGCCTGCACTGCAGGACTACTGGCCTCTGACACTACAGCACTGCAGCACTCTAGCCTCTACACTGTACTGTGCACTCTGGCGCTACTGCACTGCTGTGCACTGTTGCACTCTGGCCTGCTACACCTCTGTACTCTGCACTGTGCACTCTGGCCTCTCAGCACTGTGCACTGCAAGCCTCACAAGCACTGCTGCACTGCAGGCACTCTGGCACTGTTGCAACACTCTGCGCTGTGCAGCTGTTGCACTCTGCACTGCTGGCACTGATGCACTCTGGCACTCTGCACTGTCATTGCACTCTGCCCACTGCACTTCAGCCTCTGTACTCTGCTACTGTTAACACTCTGGCACTGCACATATAGGCACTGTGCACTCTAATACATATTGCACTCACAGCCTGTTGAACTACTCTGTGGCCCACTATTACCTGCACTGTGCACTCTGTGCACACTATTACACTACTGGCCTCTTTACATATTGCACTGCAGTAATTACACTACAAGCCTGTTACACTTTCCTAGCCATCTGAAACACTCTGGCCTCTGGCCTGCTACGCCTCTGCACTTCTGCAGCCTGTGCACTACTGTGCACTGTGCACTGTTACTGGCTGCTCTGAGCACTCAAGCCTGCTGCACTCTAGCACTGTGCCTCTGGTACTCTACACTGCACTGTGCACTCTGCACTATTGCACTGGCCTATAGCACTGCTAGTACTGCACTAGGCCCACTACCTCTGGCACTACAGCACTGTCACTGTGCACTCTGGCCTGGCATAATTACTCTACAGCACTGTACACTCTGCACTACTACACTGCTGCACTGTGCCTCTTACCTCTAGCCTCTAGCCTGTTACACTCTGGCCCACTGGCACTCTAGCACTGCACTCTGGCCTGCTACTCTGGCCTGTTACACTCTAACACTCTAGCCACTGTGCACTCTGGCCTGTTTCACACTGTGCACTGCGGGCACTCTGCACTGCAGCCTACTACCTATCTGTTACTCTGCACTCTGGCCTCTGCCTCTGGCCTCACTGCAAGCACTCTGGCCTCTGGCCTGCTGCACTCTGACACTTTACTGGCCCACTGTACCTCTGCAGCACTCTGCACTCCTGGCCTACTGCACTGCACTCTGCAGTACTCTGCATAGGCTGCCTCTGGCCTGCTGCACTGTGCACTCTGAGCCTGCCTCACTGCAGCACTAGCCTCTGCCTCTGGCCTCATGGCACTCTGTGCACTGTACACTCTGGCCTACAAGCACTACTAGCCTCTGACACTCACTGCACTCTGGCCTATAGCACTCTGGCCTCTGCCTTTCTACACTGCTGTGCACTACTGCACTGTGCATAGTTACACTACTACAGCACTGCTGCACTGTGCACTGTGCACTGCTCAAGCACTGTTACACTGCTCACTCTGTACTGCTGCACTACAGTACCACTGACACTACAGCACTGCAACACTCTGGCCTACTCTGGCCTCACTACAGCACTGCACTGCAAGCACTGGGACACTCACTGTTACACTCTGTTACTACAACACTGTGCTACACCTGTGCCTCTCTACTCAGTGCACTAAACCTCTGGCCTCTGGACACTGCTAGCACTGCTGCACTCTGGCACCTGAGCCTCTGGCACTCTGCACTCTGGCCTACTGCATACAAGCCTGCACTTTACACTCTGGCCTCTGGCCTGCTGTACTCACTCTGGCCTCTGGCCTCTGGCACTCTGCGCTCAGCTGCTGCACTCTGGCCTCAACTGCCTGTGCACTCTGCACTTCTGCACTCTGGCCCACTGTACTTGCCTCACTGCCTCTGGCACTCTGCCAGCCTCTGGCCTCTCTCCTGGCCTCTGGCCTGCTCTCTGCACTCTGAGCAGCTCTGGCCTCTGGCCACTCTGCACTCTGGCCTCTGCACTGCTGGCCTTTCTGGCACTCTGGCCTCTGGCTACTCTGTACTCTAGCACTCTATGAGCCTGTGCACTCTGGCCTGCCTGCCTCCTGGCATGGCCTCTGGCCTCTGCCTGGGCACTACTACCCTCTGGCACTATGGCCTGGCCTGTGCCTGGGACACTGCTGCACCTGCATATGCTCTGCAACACTCTGGCTGCACTCTCAGGCAGCTGGCCTGTGCACTCTGGCCTCACTGTGCACTCTGAGCTACTCTGCACTCTGTTGCACTGCACTCTCTGCTGCCCTAGGGCACTCTGACTCAGGACACTCTGGCCTCAGCCTGTACGCTGTGCACTCTAGCACTTCTAGCCTGCTACCTCTGAGCCCGCTGTGCACTCACAGCACTCTCACTGTACTGCACTCTGCTGCTCTGCACTGTGCACTCTGGCACCTAGGGCACTCTTCCTAGCCTCTGTACTCTCTGTACACTCATGCACTCTGGCACTTTTACACTATTACACTCTGGCACTGCACTCTGCCTGACACTCTGCATATTACACTCTGGCACTACTGCCTGCTACAACACTATAGCACTGTGCACTACAACATAAGCACTACTGGCACTACAACACTGTACACTGTTACTGCCTATTGCACTCTGTACTATTACACTGTTACACTACTACTGCATATTACACTGCACAGCCTACTACACTGTTACACTCTACATATTAGCACTACTGAGCCTACTATATACTACTCTGCTACAAGCCTATTACACTGCAAGCCTGCACTATTACACTACAGCACTATTACACTATTACACTCTGGCCTGTGCACTCTGCCTCACTACCTGCCTGCACTGTGCACTGTGCCTGAGCCACTGTTACACTCTGGCACTATAGCACTCTGGCCTTCAGGCTCTTGCTCTACACTCTGGCCTCTATTTCTCTTGCTGTGCACTCTGAGCACTCTGGCACTACTGAAAGCCTCCTGCACTGTTTTGCACTAGCACTCTGCACTGTGCACTCTGGCACTGTGCACTCTGGCACTATAACACTGCTGCACTCTGGCACTGTTACACTCTCTGCTGCACTACAGCCATATTACACTCTATATGCACTCTAGCTGTTGCACTACTGGCCCACTGCTGTGCACTGTGCACTCTGCACTAGCAGCACTGTGTGCACTCTGGCCACTGTGCACTCTGGCTTACTGGCCTATGCCTACAGCCTGTGCCTTTCATCACAAGCACTCACTGTTACACTCTGGCCCTTTCTGGCACTCTGCACTACTGCACTCTAGCCTCTGCACTCTGGCACCACTACTACTACTCTGCAAACACTGCTACACTACCAACTCTAACACTGCAGCACTCACTACACTCTACTACTCAGCCTGTAACCTATCTGTACTAGCTTACCCTATTACACTGTTACTAAACACTCTGTACTCTGCACTAAAGACTCTACACCCTCACTACACTCTACTCTCTGAGCCTCTAGCATACTATACCTCTGGCACTCTGTACTACTGCACTCTGCACTCACTGCATATTGCACTCTGCCTACTCTGTACACTACCTGTGCTCTGGCCTTTGGCTACTCATAGGCACTGGCATGTGCACTACAGAGCACTCTGAAGCCTACTGCACTCTGAGCCTGAAATGTAGCACTCTGGCCTCTGAGCCTACTGCACTCTGCATAGCCTCTGCACTCTGACTCCTATTACCTCTGGCCACTGCCTCACCTCTGAGCATAGCTGCACTCTGAGCCTACTACCTCTGCACTCTGTACTCTGCACTCTGTATCTGTACCTGGCATACTCTGCACTCTGGCCTGGCTCTGAGCCTCTGCCTGCTGCACTCTGTGCACTGTTGCACTGTGCAAGCACCACTCTGCACTGTGTATGCACTGTTGCACTGTGCACTACTCTGAAGCACTGCTGCACTTTCTGGCTCCACTGTCTGCAGCTGCAGCCTGGGACTGCTGCAAGCCTCTGAGCACTGCTGCACTCTGCACTGCACCACTGCAGACTTTGCTAGCCCACTGCTGCACTCTGACAGCACTGTTGCACTGGTCACAGCCTGTTTGCACTCTGCACTGCTGCACTCATTGCACTGTGCACTATTGCACTCTGCTACAAGCTGGCCCTTTACTAAACACTCTGCCCTGATATCTGGCACTCTACTCTGCACTGTGCATATTGCACTGTTGCACTCTTTTCTGTGCATATTGCACTCTGGCCCTCTCTGGCCTGCTGCACAGCCTCTGGCACTACTGCACTCTGGCCTTGTCTTTGCACTCTGCATGTGCGCTCTGGCCTCTTGCCTCTGACCTCTGACCTCATACTCTATGAGCACTCTGGCCTACCTCTTGCACCTCTGCTATCAGCTCTGGCCTACTGGCCTCTGTACTACTGCACTCTGCCTCACTCTGCACTTCTCTGTATAATTCTGCACTCTGGCCTCTGCACTGTGCACTGTGCACTGTGCACTTCTGGCCTCTGCACTGCTGCCTGTTACCTTTGCAGTGCACTACTGGCACTCTGGCCCTGCAGCCTGTTGCACTCAACTCTGCTACACTGTGCACTACAGCACTGCTACACTCTGGCCACTGCTGCCTCAGCACTCTGCACTCTGCACTGCACTCTGTGCACTGTGCACCTGTGCACTCAGTTACACTCTGGCACTCTGCACTGCACTCTGCACTTCCTGCACTCAGGACCTTTCTGCACTGGCCTAGGGACACTCTCCTCTGGCACACTACAGCCCTACTTTCTGGCACTCTGCAGCCTCTGGCCTGCACTCACTGGCAGCCTTCTGTTACACTACTGGCCACCTGTGCACTCTACTACTGCCTCTGCACTTTCACTGACTCAGCCTGGGACCACTCTGAAGCACTCTGGACTCTGGGGACACTCGGCCTCTAAGCCTACTGCACTCTGGCCTAGAGACCTGTTGCGCTCTGTCTATAGACTACAGCTCTACTGGCACTGGCCTGCTGCACTGTGCACTCTGGCACTACTGCACTGCACTCTGGCCTCTGTACTTCACTGCACTACTGCACTGCTGCACTGCACTGCACTCTACTCTGCTACACTACCTGACACTGTGCACTCTACACTGGGCACTACAAACACTGCTACTTTCAGCACTCTAACACTACAAACACTACTGAACTCTGCACTGTACACTACAGCACTCTACACTCTGGCACTCTGAGCCTTCTGGCTATTACTAGCCTCATTACACTCTGGCCTTTACCTCAGTGCACTGTACACTGTACAACTGCCTACAGCCTATAACACTGTGCACTCTGAGCCTACTGCACTGACCTACTGCCCTCTGAGCACTGTAACTATGCCTCTAGCACTCTTTATGGCATACACTACAGCACTCTCTGCCATACTGCACCTTAAGCACTGTACTCTACACTACAAGCCTACTACACTGTAGCACTATTACCCTTCTGGCACTCACTACAGCACTGTGCACTCTGAGCACTGCCACTACTCTGCACTCTGAGCCCACTCTGCACTCTGGCCTACTCTCTGCCTACTCACTGTGCATACTGCATAGCCTCCTGGCCTATAGCCACTTTCATAGCCTATGTACTCTGGCCTGCTCTGCACTCTTACTCTGGCTGTACACTCTGTACTCTAAGCATACTGCTGACTCCACAGGCATGCTGCACTCTGGCCTGTGCACTCACTGCCTGCACTCATCCCACTCTGCCTCTGGCTGCCACTGCACTCTGGCACTCTGGCACTCTGCACTCTGGCCTGCTGCACTGCCTGTTGCACTGTGCACTGTGCACTCTGCACTGTTGCACTCTGACCTTCTGACACTCTGGCCTGCTGCACTACAGCCTGGCTATGTACTACTGACTACCTACAGCACTCACTGCACTTTCTGGCCTGTTCCTCTGCACTGTTACTGTTGCACTCTGGCACTCTGCACTGTGCACTGTGATTGCACTCAACACTACTACACTATTCTGACTGATTACACTGTACTATTGCTACAAGCACTCTGGCACTCTGACACTACTACACTCTGAGCCTCTGCGCACTGACTGTACTACTACACTGCTGCACTGTTCTGACACTGTTACACTCTGCTGGCTATTACCTCTGCACTTTCACAGCTCTACACTCTGGCCCTGTTGCTAATACTCCTGGCCCACTGAGCCTACTACACTGCACTACTGCTTCTGGCCTCTAGCCTCTGCACTCTGGCCTACTATGTACTCTGCTATTGCACTGTGCAAGCCCATATTGCACTCTGGCACTCTACAGGCACTGTTGCACTCTAGCCTACTGTGCACTCTGGCCTCTGCACCTGAGCCTCTGGCACTCAGTACTATTACACTCTAGCCTACTGCATGACACTCTGCCACTGAGCACCTTTCTGGCCTGTGCGCTGCTGCACTCCTGGCCTGTTTGGCACTCTGGCACTCTGGCACTGTGCACTCCTGCCTCTGGCACTGTGCACTCTGGCCACTATGTACTTTGCCTGACACTCTGGTGCACCTACTCTGGCACTGTAGCACTGTGCACTGGCTATAACGCTCTGAGCCACTGCTACACTCAGTGCACTCTCTATAGCACTGACACACTATAACACTTTCTGGCTCTGTACTGTTACACTACAACACTATTGGCACTGTGCACTCTGCACTGTTGCACTCTGCACTACTGTTCTGCACTGCACTGTTACACTGCACTGCTGCACTGTGCACTTTGCACTGTGCACTCTGAGCACTGTAACACTTTCTTTACTGCTCTGAGACTGTTACACTCTGGCCACTCTGGCCTGTTGCACTCTGGCAACGCTGTGCACTGTGCACTCTGGCCTGCTATTACACTAGCTACTACTGCACTACACTGTACATATTACACTCTGCCTATTACACTCTGAACACTATAACACACTCTGTACTATAGCCCTCTCTACACTCTGAGCCACTCTGCCTATAGCCTATTACACTCTAGCCTCTGACCTCTGCACTGCAGCCTCTGCACTCTGGCCTGTTACACTACTGAGCCTACTCTGCACTGTGCACTACTGCATATTGCACTCTAGCCTATAGCCTTTCTCTGCACTCTACAGCCTGTTACCTGGCCCTTCTCTTGCTGTTACACTCTGGCCTCATTGCACTCTAGCCTCTGCAGCCAGGCCTCTGCACTCTGGCACTCTAACACTCTCTGCACTCACTGGCCTACATGGCACTCATTAGCACTCTGGCCTCTGCACTCTGGCACTTTCTGCACTCTGCCTGCTGCACTGCTGCACTCTGCTCTGCAGCCTACTCACAAGCCTGTGCACTGCACTACAGCCTCTGCACACAGCACTCTGTACTACTAGCACTGCTAGCACTTTCTGCACTCTGGCCCACTTACTCTGCACTGACAACACTACAAGCACTCACTACACTCTAGCACTCTGCGCTGCTACACTCTGGCGCTACTGCCACCTGCTGCACTTTGCTTTCTGGCCTTCTGCCTACCACTGAGCTACACTGCTGCTAAGCCTTCTGGCCACTGGGCACTTTCTGCCTCTGGCCTGCTGGCACTGCAGCACTGTGCACTGCACTGACACTGTCTGGCCTGCATATTGCACTCTGAGCCTCAGTACTCTGGCCTCTGAGCACTCTGAGTACTCTGCACTCTGGCATATGTACTGGCCTATAGGCATATGGCACTTTCTGGCACTTTCTGCACTCTGGCTTCCTGCAACTGCTGCACTTTCTGGCCTGCTGCAAACTACTGCAGCACTCTGCACTCCTGGCCTCACTGCACTCTGTACTCACTGGCACTCTGGCCTGCTCACTGTGCACTCTGGCACTGCTGTACTCTGCAGCACAGCCTCTGCCTCTATTGCACTCTGCCAGCCTGGCCTACTGGCACTCAGGCCTCTGGCACTGCTACTCACAGCACTATAGTACTCTAGCCTCTGAGCCTCTGCACTTCTGCTACTTCTCTGCCTGCTGCCTTTCTGCACTCTGCACTACTCTGTACTCAGCCCACTCTGACACTGCCACTGTACTCTGGCAGCTACAAGCACTGTGACCACTCTCTGCACTCTGGCCCACTCTCTGCCTACTGCACTCTGACACATATGCACTCTGGCCACTGCCTGCTCTATAATTACTGCACTGCTGCTGTACTCTGCCTCTGACCCTACTGCACTGTTACACTCTGTACTCAGCACTCTTCTGCTCTATCACTTATGTGCACTCTGAGCCTCTAGCACTATGGCACTCTGTACTCTGCCCACTTTCTGCACAGGCCTGCACTCATGCACTCCTGGCACTGCAGCACTCTGACTCTCTGTACTCTGGCACTCTGCACTCTGGCCTCTCCTACACTACACTGCACTCTGGCCTAGCCTCATGTTACACTGACTCTGTACTCTGAGCATAGCCTCAGTACAAGCACTCTGCACTCTGGCCTCTGGCCTCTCTGCTGCTCTGGCACTCTGGCCTCTGCACTTTCTGGCCTCTGGCCTACTGCACTCTGGCACTCTGCACTGTGCACTCCTGGCCTCTGCTGCTTTCTGGCACTCTGGCCTCACTACTCTAGCTCTGTGCACTCTGGCACTCTGGCCTCTCACTCTGGCCTCTGCACTCTGGCCTACTACTCTGCACTCTGGCACTCTGGCCTCTGCACTCTGTACTCTGGCACTGCACTCTGCACTCTGCACTCTGCACTCTGGCCTGCACCACTCTGCTCTGCACTCTGCACTGTGCACTCTGGCCTTTCTGGCCTACTGCACTCTGACATATGGCCTATGGCAGCACTGCACTGCTGGCACTCTGTACTCTGCACTCACTGCACTACTCTTTCTGGCCTCTGGCACTCTGCACTTCTGCACTCTGGCACTTTCTGGCCTCTGCACTCTGGCCTGTTGCTGCTGCTCTGGCCTCTGGCCTTTGCTCTGCTCTGGCCTTTCCTGCACTGTAAGCCTGCATGTGCACTCCTGTACTCTGACATACTGCACTCTGGCCTGTGCCTGCTAGCCTCTGGCCTCTCACTCTGCTCTACACTCTGCACTCTGGCCTGCTGCACTACACTCTGCACTACTGCACTCTGGCCTCTGCACTCTGCACTCTAGCCTCTAGCCTCTGAGCCTGTACTCTGCACTGGCCTCTGGCCTCTGAGCCTCACTGCACTCTGGCCTGTGCACTCTGGCCTGCACTGTGCACTCTGCACTGTTGCACTCTGGCACTCTGCACTCTGTACTGCTGCACTGTGCACTCTGGCCTCTGGGACACTCTGGCTCTGGCCTGCTGCTCTGCTGCACTCTGTACTCTGGCCTCTGCCTCTGGCACTGTGCACTCTGGCACTCTGTGCACTCTGGCACTCTGCACTGTGCACTGTTGCCTTGCACTCTGTACTCTGGCCTGTTGCACTCTGAACACTGTGCACTGCACTACTGCACTGTTGCACTGTGCACTGTTACACTCTGACTCTGGCACTGTTACACTCTGGCCTCTGTACTCTCCTCTGCACTCTGGCCTCTGGCTGCTGTTGCACTAGCCACTCTACTGCACTGTGCACTGTGCACTGTTACCTCTGCCCTCTGGCCTCTCTGCCTATAACACTCTGCCTCTGGCACTCTGCACTATAACACTCTGGCCTACAACACTCTGGCCTCTGCACTCTGCACTCTGGCCTCTGGCCTCACTGCACTCTGGCCTACTGCACTGTGCACTGTGCACTCTGCACTCTGGCCTCTGCACTCTGGCCTCTACTGTGCACTCTGCACTGGGACCTCTGGCACTGTCTGTGCACTCTGGCCTGCTGCACTGTTACACTGCCTGTGCACTCTGCCTCTCTACACTTTCTGCACTCTACACTCTGCACTCTGCACTGTTGCACTGTTGCACTCTGCACTGCAACACTCTGCGCTGCCTCTGCACTGTGCTCTGGCACTGAGACACTGCACCTGGCCTCTGCACTACTGCACTCTGGCCTGCTATGCCTGCTGCACTCTAAGCACTGTGCACTCTGGCCTGTTACACTCTGGCACTACTGCACTGTGCACTCTGGCCTAGACACTCTGGCCTACAACTCCTAGACACTGGGACACTCTGGCACTCTGCACTCTGGCCTGGACACTGTGCACTCTGGCCTATAGCCTCTGCCTACTGCACTGCAAGCACTACTGCACTGTGCACTCTGGCCTCATACACTCTGCACTCAAGCACTGCTGCACTCTGCTACTGGCACTGTGCACTCTGCTTTCTGCTATAACACTTTCTGGCCTATGCACTACTGCACTCTGCACTCTGCACTATAACTCTGTACTCTGGCCTGCTACACTCTGGCCTACTGCACTCTGGCACTACTGCACTCAACACTGTTACACTATTACACTCTGGCACTCTACACTGTTACACTCTGCACTTTCTGGCACTATGCTCTACACTCAGCCACTGTTACACTACAACACTGCTGCACTGTTACACTGGCCGCTCACTACAGCACTATTACACTCTGTACTCTTGGCACTATAAGCCTGTACACTCTGCTCTGCACTCTGGCACTACAGCCTCTACACTACACTGTGCACTCTGTACTCTCACTCTGCCTCACTGCACTCTGGACTCTGCACTCTGGCACTATGGCCTCTGGCTCTGACACTGCTGCACTCTCACTCTGGCCTCTACCTACTGCACTCTGGCCTCTGCACTCTGCACTCTGGCCTCTGCTCTACTCTGCTCTGGCCTCTGGCCTACTGCACTCTGGCCTCTGGCCTCTGGCCTCTGCACTGCTGCACTCTGGCCTCTGCACTTGCACTCTGGCACTCACTCTGCACTCTGGCCTCTGGCCTCTGGCTGCACTGTGCACTCTGGCCTCTGGCCTCTGCACTCTGGCCTGACTCTGGCCACTCACAGCCTCTGCACCTCTGCTCTGCACTCTGGCACTCTGCACTCTGCACTCTGTACTGCACTCTGCACTCTGGCCTCTGCACTGCTGCACTCTGGCCTGCTACACTCTGGCCTCTGCACTGCTACACTCTCTGCACTACACTGTGCACTCTGGCCTGTGCACTCTGCACTACTGCACTCTGGCCTGCTGCACTCTGTACTCTGCACTCTGCACTGTACACTCTGGCCTCTGGCCTCTGTACTACTGCACTCTGCAAGCCTACTGCACTGCTGCCCTCTGTACTCTACTCTGGCACTTTCTGGCACTGCACTAGCCTCTGCACTCTGGCCTGCTGCACTCTGGCTGCTGCACTCTGGCCTACTGCACTGTGCATAATTGCACTGTGCACTCTGTTACTCTGACACTGTGCACTCTGACACTTTCTGCCACTCTGCACTCTGCCTCTACACTCTGGCCTGTTGCACTCTGGCCTACTCTGCACTGTGCACTGTGCACTGTTGCACTACTGCCCTGTGCTATGTATGGCACTCTGAGCCTCTCTGCCTCTGTACTCTGGCCTCTGGCCTCTGTACTCTGGCCTCTCTGCCTCTGGCCTCTGTGCACTCTGCACTCTGCACTCTGGCCTACTGCACTGTGCACTGTGCACTGTGCACTATTGCACTCTGGCCTCTGCACACTGAGCCTCTCTGCACTGTATTACACTCTGGCCTACCTCTGGCCTCTGAGCCTCACTCTGCCTGTTCTGGCACTGCTGCCTCTGGCCTCTGCATATTGCACTCTGGCACTCTGCACTCTGGCCTCTGCACTCTGGCCTCTGCACTCTGGCCTACTGCACTGCCTGGCACTCATTGCACTGTTGCACTCTCTCTTTCTGCACTCTGACACTCTGCACTGTGCACTGTGCACTGTTGCACTCTGGCCTACTGCACTCTGGCCTACTGCACTGTGCACTCTGGCCTAGGACACTCTGGCCTACTCTGTTCCTCACTACCTCTGGCACTCTGGCCTCTGCACTCTGGCCCTGTTACCTCTGCACTGTTGCACTCTGGCACTCTTGCACTCTACTGGCCTCTGGCACTCTGGCACTCTGGCACTGTGCACTCTGGCCTGTGCACTCTCTACTCTGCACTATTACACTCTGCACTGGGACCTCTGGCCTCTGCTCTGGGACCTCTGGACCACTCTAGCCTGCTGCACTCTGGCCTGGGACACTGTTGCACTCTGGCCTATAACACTCTGACTGCACTCTGGCACTACTGCACTGTTGCACTCTGGCCTATAGCACTTTCTACACTCTGGCCTTTCTGCACTCTGGCCTCTGCACTGTTACACTCTGTACCTGTGCACTGTTACACTCTGGCACTGTGCACTGCAGCCTCACTCTGCACCTGTTACTCTGGCACTGGGACACTCTGGCCTTTCTGCACTATTCACTCTGAGCACTACTGCACTCTGTGCTATACACTTTCTGCAGCTATAACACTCTCTGCACTCTACACTCCTGGCCTATAGCACTCTGGCCCCTCTGCACTCCTACACTTTCTGGCACTCTGCACTTTCTGGCACTGTTGCACTCTGGCTGGCCTTTCTACATTTCTGGCACTCTGCACTGTGCACTCTGGCCTACTCAACTTTCTGGCACTGTTGCACTCTGGCACTTCTGGCCTCTCTGGCCTCTCTTGCTCAGTGCACTGTTGCACTACAGCCTCTCTGCACTCTGCACTCTGCACTCTGGCCTCTATAGCACTCCCTGCACTCTGACACTATGTACTCTGGCCTCTAGCACTCTGCACTGCTACACTTTCTGGCCTTTCTGGCCTCTGCACTCTGGCACTCTGCACTGCTGCACTCTGGCCCACTCTGCACTCTGGCCTGTACACTCACTGCACTCTGGCCTCTGGCCTCTGGCCTGTGCACTCTGGCCTGTTACACTCTGGCCTCTGACTACAGCCTCTGCACTCTGGCCTCACTGCACTCTGCACTCTGGCCTACAACCTCTGGCCACTGCACTCTGGCCTCACTGCATACTGCACTCTGCCCTCTGCCACTGCACTCTACAGCTCTGCACTACAACCTCTGCACTCTGAGCACTGTGCACTCTGGCCTCTGCACTGTGCACTGTTGCACTGTTGCACTCTGGCCACTGCAGCTACACTGTTGCACTCTGGCCTCTGGCCTCACTGCACTCTGAGCCTCTGCACTCTGGCACTGTTGCACTCTGGCTGCACTCTGCACTGTGCATACTTGCACTGTGCACTCTGCCCTCTGGCATATGACACTCTGTTGCCTCTGGCCTCTGCATACTGCACTCTGGCCTCTGTACTCTTCACTACTGCACTCTGGCACTCTGCACTCTGGCCCACTCTGGCCTCTGCACTCTGGCACTGCTGCACTGTTGCACTCTGGCCTCTGCACTCTGCCTGCAGCCTGCTGCACTCTGGCCTCTGCCTCTGGCACTCTGGCCTCCTCACTCTGGCACTACTCACTGCACTGTTGCACTCTGCATGTTGCACTCTGGCCTGCTGCACTGTGCACTCTGGCACTCTGGCCTCTGGGCACTCTGGCACTCACTGCACTTTCTGAGCCTGTGCACTCTGGTGCTCTGCACTGTGCACTCTGGCCTTGTTGCTCTTGCCTCTGGCACTCCTGCTCTGTACTGCACTCTGCACTGCTGCACTGTGCACTGTGCACTCAGTGCACTCTGTACTCTGCACTCTGGCTCCTGCACTGTTACACTCTGGCCCACTTCATGGGACCACTCTGGCACTTTCTGCACTGCTGCACTCTGACACTGTGCACTCTGTACTCTGCACTGTGCACTCTGGCACTGTGCACTTTCTGGCTGCTACTGCACTCTGGCCTACTACACTCTGGCACTCTGCACTGTGCACTGTTGCACTGTTGCACTCTGAGCCTCTGCACTCTGGCCCACTCTGCACTGTGCACTCTGGCCTGGGACACTCTGCCTCTGCACTCTGGCCTCTACTGCTGCACTCTGGCCTGTTGCACTCTGGCCTGTTACACTCTGGCCTACTCACTCCTCTGGCCCCTGAGACACTGAGCCTCTGGCCTGTGCACTCTGGCCTGTGCACTCTGGCACTCTGAGCACTGTGCACTCTGGCCTGGGACACTCTGACACTACTGCTCCTAGGACTACTCAGGGACACTCTGCCACTGCACTGCCTCTGGCCTACTGGGACACTGTGCACTCTGAGCACTCTGCACCTGTACTCTGCACTGCACTCTGGCCTACTGCACTGTGCACTCTGTACCTGCACTCTGCACTCTGGCCCTCACTGCACTCTGGCCTCTGGCCTGTTGCACTCTAGCCTCATTGCACTGTTACACTCTGCACTGTGCACTTTCTGCACTCTGCACTCTACACTCTGGCCTCTGAGCTACAACTCTGTGCACTCTAGCACTATTACTCTGAGCACTCTGCACTCTGTCACTCTCTGTACTCTGGCACTCTGCACTCTGACACTCTGCACTCTGCCTACACTCTGGCACTCTAGCCTCCTGCCTCTGCACTCTGCTCTGGCACTGTGCACTCTGGCCTCTGGCACTCTGACACTCTGCACTGTTACACTCTGCACTCTGCTCTGGCCTCTGGCCTACTCTGAGCACTCCTGACACTCTGTGCTATGACACTGTGCACTCTACCTCTGGCCACTCTGGCCTCTAGTACTCTGCACTCTCTGCTCTACACTCTGGCCTATAGCACTCTGGCCTCTGCACTCTGGCCTCTGCACTCTGGCACTGTTATGCACTCTGGCCTCTGCACTGTGCACTCTGGCCTTCTGGCCCTCTGCACTCTGGCCTCTGCACTGTTGCACTGTTGCACTGTTACACTCTGGCCTCTGCACTCTGACACTCTGCACTGTTACACTCTGGCCTGGGACACTCTGGCACTCTGGCACTCACTGCCTCTGAGCCTGTGCACTCTGGCCTCTGCACTGTGCACTGGACATGTGCTCTGGCCTCTGCACTTTCTGGCCTTCTGCACTGCTGCACTGCACACTCATTGCACTGTTGCACTGTTGCACTCTAGCACTCTGCACTCTGGCCTCTGCACTGCTTGCACTCTGGCACTAGGACACTCTGGCACTGCTTCACTCTGAGCCTCTGGCCTCTGCACTGCTACACTCTGTACTGTTACACTCTGGCACTATTGCACTCTGGCACTACTGCACTCTGGCCTCACTGGGACACTCTGGCCACTTTCTGGCCTGTTGCACTGCACTGTTACACTCTGGCACTGCTGTGCTGTACTCTGGCCTCTGAGCCTGTGCACTCTGGCACTCTGGGACCTCCTGGCCTGCAGCTCTGGGACACTCAGGACACTCTGAGCCTCTGCACTCTGGCCCTGGGACACTGTTGCACTCTGGCCTATGGCACTGGCCTTTCTACACTCCTGGCACTCTGCACTGTTACACTCTGGCCTCTGCCTCTACCTTTCTGCACTCTGCCTCTGGCACTCTGGCCTGGCCTTGCCTGCACTCTGCACTCTGGCCTACAGCACTGTGCACTCTGACACTCTAAGCCTGTTCCTCTGACCTGACACTCTGGCCTCTGGCCTGCTCTACTCTGCTCTGGCTCTGCCTGCACTGCTGCACTGTTGCACTCTGGCCTCTGGCCTACTGCACTCTGTTGCTGACTACTGGCCTCTACCCTGCATCTGCACTCTGGCCTCTCTGGCTGGCACTGTTGCACTCTGGCCTACAGCCTCTGCACTCTGGCCTCTGCACTCTGCACTCTGCACTCTGCACTCTGGCCTGCTCTGTACACTGCCTGTGCACTCTGGCCTGCCTGTTGCACTCTCTGGCACTCTGGCACTCTGCCTGCTGCACTCTGTAGCTGGCACTGCTGCACTCTGGCACTCTGCACTGCTACTCTGGCACTCTGACTATACTCTGGCCTCTGCACTCTGCCTACTGCATGCACTCTGCACTCTGGCCTCTGCACTCTGCACTCTGGCACTCTCTGCTGCACTCTGGCCTGCACTCTGCACTCTGGCCTCTACTGCACTCTGAGCCTTTGCTGCTGCCTCTGGCACTGTTGCACTCTGCACTCTGTACTATTGCACTCTGGCCTCTGCACTCTGGCACTCTGTACTGTGCACTCTGGCACTATTGCACTCTGCCTCTGCACTCTGGCCTCTGGCCTGTGCACTCTGCACAGCTCTGGCCTCTGGCACTGCATGTGCACTCTGGCTCTGGCACTGTGCACTGTGCACTCTGCCCTTTCTGAGCACTCTGCACTCTGGCCTCTGCTACTGCACTGTGCACTCTGCCTGCCTCTGAGCCTCACTGCACTCTGAGCCTCTGAGCCTCTGCACTGTGCACTGTTGCACTTACAGCCTACTGCACTCTGGCACTCTGTACTATTGCCTCTCTACACTCTGAGCCTACTGCACTCTGCACTCTGTACTACTGCACTCTGGCACTCTGGCAGCTGGCACTGTGCACTCTACTATATCTTGCTGTTGCACTCTGGCACTCTCTGCTCTGGCCTCTGCACTCTGTACTACTCTGTAGCCTCTGCACTGTGCACTGTGCACTCTGGCCTCTCTGCACTCTGGCACTCTGAGCTACTCTATAGCACTGCTGCACTGCTCTGCACTCTGCTGCTGCACTCAGGCCACTGTGCCTGCACTCTGCACTCTGCATATTGCACTCTGCACTCTGCATCTGCACTCTGAGCACTCTGCACTCTGGCCTCTGCACTGTGCACTCAGCCTCTGCACTCTACTCTGTACTCTGGCACTGCTGCACTCTGCCTCTGACCACTCACTGCACTCTGGCCTCTGCACTCTCTGGCCTCTGAGCCTCACTGCACTCTGGCACTACAGCCTCTCACTGCACTCTGGCCTCTCACTCTCTGAGCACTCTGGCCTCTGCACTCTGGCCTCTCTGCACTGTACTCTGGCTCTCACTCTGTTGCACTCTGCACTCTGCACTCTGGCACTCTCTACTCTGGCACTGCCTGCACTCTGGCCTCTGCACTCTGCACTCTGGCCTACTCTGCACTCTGCACTACTGCCTCTGGCCTCTGAGCACTCTACACTCTGGCCTACAGCACTACTGCACTACTACACTACAACACTCTGTACTGACACTATGCACTATGGCACTACACTGTGCACTCTGGCCTGCACCACTCATACACTACTGTACTCTGCACTGCACTACTGCACTCTGGCCTCTAGCCTACAACACTGCACTCTGGCACTACAGCCTACTGCACTCTGGCCTCTGAACACTACTGCACTCTCACTGTACACTGTGCACTCTACTGTTACACTACAACACTACTACACTACAACACTATTACACTACAACACTATTACACTATAACACTACAACACTATAACACTATTACACTACAACACTATTACACTACAACACTACTACACTACTACACTAATACACTATAACACTATTACACTATTACAGGAGGGATAGGGAGGGGGAGAGGGAGGTAGGGAGAGTGGGAGGGAGGGGGAGAGGGAGTGAGAGATAAGAGGGAGGTAGGGAGAGGGAGGGGGAGAGGGATGCAAACTTAAGACGTACTGTAGAGTAGTACAGTGAGTGAACACATGTTTAATTAGTCCCTATAGAAATCACTCCCCGGACCCTAGCGTTGTTAGTGACACGCTCTAACCAACTGAGCCACACAGGACCATATTAATACACCATATACCATACATACCACACCATATTAAATATTACATATACCATACCATATTAGATATTACATATACCATACCATATTAAATATTACATATACCATACCATATTAAATATTACATATACCATACCATATTAGATATTACATATACCATACCATATTAGATATTACATATACCATACCATATTAAATATTACATATACCATACCATATTAGATATTCCATATACCATACCATATTAAATATTACATATACCATACCATATTAAATATTACATATACCATACCATATTAAATATTACATATACCACACCATATTAAATATTACATATACCATACCATATTAAATATTACATATACCATACCATATTAAATATTACATATACCATACCATATTAAATATTACATATACCACACCATATTAAATATTACATATACCACACCATATTAAATATTACATATACCATACCATATTAGATATTACATATACCATATTAAATATTACATATACCATACCATATTAAATATTACATATACCATACCATATTAAATATTACATATACCACACCATATTAAATATTAGATATACCACACCATATTAAATATTACATATACCACACCATATTAAATATTACATATACCATACCATATTAGATATTACATATACCATATTAAATATTACATATACCATACCATATTAAATATTACATATACCACACCATATTAAATATTACATATACCATACCATATTAAATATTACATATACCATACCATATTAAATATTACATATACCATACCATATTAAGACCATTATATTATATTACAGCAACAACAGGGTAGATAAAAAGGAAGGATGAAGTTGAAAGTGTTTAAACTGTCTTCAGCAGTTGTCTTTCTATAAATACACCCCGGCAGAGCATTCAGCTCCCTGACAACTTATCTGCAGCCGGTGACCCCTAGGCCTTCATGCCATCAACACACATTAACTCTCACGCAGAGTGATGTCATTATTTTGCTACAGAGCCTCTCTTGGCACCAGGGATTTAAAGGGGTGGCCCCGTTCCTTTCATTGCGCTCTGTTTCGCCCTGTTCTCCTCCTCTCTCCTCTGCTCTCACAGCTTAATGACCCACCACCTCACCAGCCCTCCCTAGCCCCCATTAGCAAATCCTGCAAGGTGGTGCAGAGGGAGAGAACAGTGAACAGCAGAGGTAAAACGGGGAACAGCAGAGGTAGAACGGGGAACAGCAGAGGTAGAATGGGGAACAGCAGAGGAAGAACGGGGAACAGCAGAGGGAGAGAACAGTGAACAGCAGAGGTAGAACGGGGAACAGCAGAGGGAGAGAACAGTGAACAGCAGAGGTAGAACAGGGAACAGCAGAGGTAGAACGGGGAACAGCAGAGGTAGAACGGGGAACAGCAGAGGTAGAACGGGGAACAGCAGAGGTAGAACGGGGAACAGCAGAGGTAGAACGGGGAACAGCAGAGGTAGAACGGAGAAAGGGGAACAGCAGAGGTAGAACGGGGAACAGCAGAGGGAGAGAACAGTGAACAGCAGAGGTAGAATGGGGAACAGCAGAGGTAGAACGGGGAACAGCAGAGGTAGAACGGAGAACGGGGAACAGCAGAGGTAGAACGGGGAACAGCAGAGGTAGAACGGGGAACAGCAGAGGGAGAGAACAGTGAACAGCAGAGGCAGAATGGGGAACAGCAGAGGTAGAATGGGGAACAGCAGAGGTAGAACGGGGAACAGCAGAGGTAGAACGGGGAACAGCAGAGGGAGAGAACAGTGAACAGCAGAGGTAGAATGGGGAACAGCAGAGGTAGAACGGGGAACAGCAGAGGTAGAACGGGGAACAGCAGAGGTAGAATGGGGAACAGCAGAGGTAGAATGGGGAACAGCAGAGGAAGAACAGGGAACAGCAGAGGGAGAGAACAGTGAACAGCAGAGGTAGATTGGTGACCATCAGAGGTAGGATGGGGACCAGCAGAGGTAGAATGGGGACCAGCAGAGGTAGAATGGGGACCAGCAGAGGTAGAACGGGGACCAGCAGAGGTAGAACGGGGAACAGCAGAGGTAGAACGGGGAACAGCAGAGGGAGAGAACAGTGAACAGCAGAGGTAGAATGGGGAACAGCAGAGGTAGAACGGGGAACAGCAGAGGTAGAACGGGGAACAGCAGAGGTAGAACGGGGAACAGCAGAGGTAGAACGGGGAACAGGGAACAGCAGAGGTAGAACGGGGAACAGGGAACAGCAGAGGTAGAACGGGGAACAGCAGAGGTAGAACGGGGAACAGCAGAGGTAGAATGGGGAACAGCAGAGGTAGAATGGGGAACAGCAGAGGTAGAACGGGGAACAGCAGAGGTAGAACGGAGAACGGGGAACAGCAGAGGTAGAACGGGGAACAGCAAAGGTAGAACGGGGAACAGCAGAGGTAGAACGGGGAACAGCAGAGGTAGAACGGGGAACAGCAGAGGTAGAATGGGGAACAGCAGAGGTAGAACGGGGAACAGCAGAGGTAGAACGGGGAACAGCAGAGGGAGAGAACAGTGAAAAGCAGAGGTAGAATGGGGAACAGGAGAGGTAGAACGGGGAACAGCAGAGGTAGAACGGGGAACAGCAGAAGGAGAGAACAGTGAACAGCAGAGGTAGAACGGGAAACAGCAGAGGTAGAATGGAGAACAGCAGAGGTAGAACAGTGAACAGCAGAGGTAGAACGTTAAACAGCAGAGGTAGAACGGGAAACAGCAGCAGAGGTAGAACGGTGAACAGCAGAGGTAGAACGGTGAACAGCAGCAGAGGTAGAACGGTAAACAGCAGAGGTAGAACGGTGAACAGCAGAGGTAGAACGTTAAACAGCAGAGGTAGAACGGTGAACAGCAGAGGTAGAACGGTGAACAGCAGAGGTAGAACGGGGAACAGCAGAGGTAGAACGGGGAACAGCAGAGGTAGAACGGGGAACAGCAGAGGTAGAACGGGGAACAGGGAACAGCAGAGGTAGAACGGGGAACAGGGAACAGCAGAGGTAGAACGGGGAACAGCAGAGGTAGAATGGGGAACAGCAGAGGTAGAATGGGGAACAGCAGAGGTAGAACGGGGAACAGCAGAGGTAGAACGGAGAACGGGGAACAGCAGAGGTAGAACGGGGAACAGCAAAGGTAGAACGGGGAACAGCAGAGGTAGAACGGGGAACAGCAGAGGTAGAATGGGGAACAGCAGAGGTAGAACGGGGAACAGCAGAGGTAGAACGGGGAACAGCAGAGGGAGAGAACAGTGAAAAGCAGAGGTAGAATGGGGAACAGCAGAGGTAGAACGGGGAACAGCAGAGGTAGAACGGGGAACAGCAGAAGGAGAGAACAGTGAACAGCAGAGGTAGAACGGGAAACAGCAGAGGTAGAATGGAGAACAGCAGAGGTAGAACAGTGAACAGCAGAGGTAGAACGTTAAACAGCAGAGGTAGAACGGGAAACAGCAGCAGAGGTAGAACGGTGAACAGCAGAGGTAGAACGGTGAACAGCAGAGGTAGAACGGTGAACAGCAGCAGAGGTAGAACGGTGAACAGCAGAGGTAGAACGTTAAACAGCAGAGGTAGAACGGTGAACAGCAGAGGTAGAACGGTGAACAGCAGAGGTAGAACGGTGAACAGCAGAGGTAGAACGGTGAACAGCAGAGGTAGAACGGTGAACAGCAGAGGTAGAACGTTGAACAGCAGCAAGGTAGAACGGTGAACAGCAGCAAGGTAGAACGGTGAACAGCAGCAGAGGTAGAACGTTAAACAGCAGAGGTAGAACGTTAAACAGCAGAGGTAGAACGTTAAACAGCAGAGGTAGAACGGTGAACAGCAGCAGAGGTAGAACGGTGAACAGTAGCAGAGGTAGAACGTTAAACAGCAGAGGTAGAACGTTAAACAGTAGAGGTAGAACGGGAAACAGCAGCAGAGGTAGAACGGTGAACAGCAGAGGTAGAACGGTGAACAGCAGCAGAGGTAGAACGGTGAACAGTAGCAGAGGTAGAACGTTAAACAGCAGAGGTAGAACGTTAAACAGCAGAGGTAGAACGGTGAACAGCAGCAGAGGTAGAACGGTGAACAGCAGAGGTAGAACGGTGAACAGCAGAGGTAGAACGTTAAACAGCAGAGGTAGAACGGTAAACAGCAGAGGTAGAACGGTAAACAGCAGAAGTAGAACGGTGAACAGCAGAGGTAGAACGGTGAACTGCAGAGGTAGAACGGTGAACAGCAGCAGAGGTAGAACGGTGAACAGCAGCAGAGGTAGAACGGTAAACAGAGGTAGAACGGTGAACAGCAGAGGTAGAACGGTGAACAGCAGCAGAGGTAGAACGGTGAACAGCAGCAGAGGTAGAACGGTGAACAGCAGAGGTAGAACGGGGAACAGCAGAGGTAGAATGGAGAACAGCAGAGGTAGAATGGAGAACAGCAGAGGTAGAACGTTAAACAGCAGAGGTAGAACGTTAAACAGCAGAGGTAGAACGGGAAACAGCAGCAGAGGTAGAACGGTGAACAGCAGAGGTAGAACGTTAAACAGCAGAGGTAGAACGGGAAACAGCAGCAGAGGTAGAACGGTAAACAGCAGAAGTAGAACGGTGAACAGCAGAGGTAGAACGGTGAACAGCAGAGGTAGAACGGTGAACAGCAGCAGAGGTAGAACGGTGAACAGCAGCAGAGGTAAAACGGTAAACATCAGAGGTAGAACGGTGAACAGCAAAGGTAGAACGGTGAACAGCAGAGGTAGAACGGTGAACAGCAGATGTAGAACGGTGAACAGCAGAGGTAGAACGGTGAACAGCAGAGGTAGATTGGAGAACAGCAGAGGTAGAACGTTAAACAGCAGCAGAGGTAGAACGGTGAACAGCAGAGGTAGAACGGTGAACAGCAGAGGTAGAACGGTGAACAGCAGCAGAGGTAGAACGGTGAACAGCAGAGGTAGAACGGTGAACAGCAGAGGTAGAACGGTGAACAGCAGCAGAGGTAGAACGGTGAACAGCAGCAGAGGTAGAACGGTAAACAGCAGAGGTAGAACGGTAAACAGCAGAGGTAGAACGGTGAACAGCAGAGGTAGAACGGTGAACAGCAGAGGTAGAACGGTGAACAGCAGCAAGGTAGAACGGTGAACAGCAGCAGAGGTAGAACGTTAAACAGCAGAGGTAGAACGGTGAACAGCAGAGGTAGAACGGTGAACAGCAGAGGTAGAGCGGTGAACAGCAGAGGTAGAGCGGTGAACAGCAGAGGTAGAGCGTTGAACAGCAGCAAGGTAGAACGGTGAACAGCAGCAAAGGTAGAACGGTGAACAGCAGCAGAGGTAGAACGTTAAACAGCAGAGGTAGAACGTTAAACAGCAGAGGTAGAACGGTGAACAGCAGCAGAGGTAGAACGGTGAACAGTAGCAGAGGTAGAACGTTAAACAGCAGAGGTAGAACGTTAAACAGTAGAGGTAGAACGGGAAACAGCAGTAGAGGTAGAACGGTGAACAGCAGAGGTAGAACAGTGAACAGCAGCAGAGGTAGAACGGTGAACAGTAGCAGAGGTAGAACGTTAAACAGCAGAGGTAGAACGTTAAACAGCAGAGGTAGAACGGTGAACAGCAGCAGAGGTAGAACGGTGAACAGCAGAGGTAGAACGGTGAACAGCAGAGGTAGAACGTTAAACAGCAGAGGTAGAATGGGAAACAGCAGAGGTAGAACGGTGAACAGCAGAGGTAGAACGTTGAACAGCAGCAGAGGTAGAACGGTGAACAGCAGCAGAGGTAGAACGGTGAACAGCAGCAGAGGTAGAACGGTGAACAGCAGCAGAGGTAGAACGGGAAACAGCAGAGGTAGAACGGGAAACAGCAGAGGTAGAACGGTGAACAGCAGAGGTAGAACGGTGAACAGCAGAGGTAGAACGGTGAACAGCAGCAAGGTAGAACGGTGAACAGCAGCAGAGGTAGAACGTTAAACAGCAGAGGTAGAACGGTGAACAGCAGAGGTAGAACGGTGAACAGCAGAGGTAGAACGGTGAACAGCAGAGGTAGAACGGTGAACAGCAGAGGTAGAACGTTGAACAGCAGCAAGGTAGAACGGTGAACAGCAGCAAGGTAGAACGGTGAACAGCAGCAGAGGTAGAACGTTAAACAGCAGAGGTAGAACGTTAAACAGCAGAGGTAGAACGGTGAACAGCAGCAGAGGTAGAACGGTGAACAGTAGCAGAGGTAGAACGTTAAACAGCAGAGGTAGAACGTTAAACAGTAGAGGTAGAACGGGAAACAGCAGTAGAGGTAGAACGGTGAACAGCAGAGGTAGAACAGTGAACAGCAGCAGAGGTAGAACGGTGAACAGTAGCAGAGGTAGAACGTTAAACAGCAGAGGTAGAACGTTAAACAGCAGAGGTAGAACGGTGAACAGCAGCAGAGGTAGAACGGTGAACAGCAGAGGTAGAACGGTGAACAGCAGAGGTAGAACGTTAAACAGCAGAGGTAGAATGGGAAACAGCAGAGGTAGAACGGTGAACAGCAGAGGTAGAACGTTGAACAGCAGCAGAGGTAGAACGGTGAACAGCAGCAGAGGTAGAACGGTGAACAGCAGCAGAGGTAGAACGGTGAACAGCAGCAGAGGTAGAACGGGAAACAGCAGAGGTAGAACGGGAAACAGCAGAGGTAGAACGAGCTGAACTCACCGGCCACCACATATTACACTCACAAAACATACAACAACACTAACCCAGCTGACCACATACCCTCCACATGGTACAATATCACATTCACTGGTACTGTAGCTTGACTGCAATAGGTCGGCTCAGACGTCAATTCTCTCTCTCTCTCTCTCACTCTCTCACTCACTCTCTGTCTGTCTGTCTCTCTCTCTCTCACTCACTCACTCACTCACTCACTCTCTGTCTGTCTGTCTGTCTGTCTGTCTGTCTCTCTCTCTCTGTCTGTCTGTTTTAAGTGAAATGTGAATGAAATGTAAAGCAGTTACTGGCCAAAAGACCAATCCTTAATATTTTTCCCTTGGTGTAGATTTCAAAAAGTGTTCATCACTGAACTAAAAGTCAAGACTGATGGTCCTTGGTCAGCACTGCTACTCTGAGACACTTTTGGTGAACCCTCTTTTGAAATGCAGGCAACCTGGTGAATGTCACATATAATCTATTAGATGGCCCAATGGAACTGAGTGCTTTCTAGATAAGATGGCCCACTGGAACTGAATGCTCTCTAGATAAGATGGCCCAATGGAACTGAATGCCCTCTAGATAAGATGGCCGAATGGAACTGAATGCCCTCTGATTCTGATTCTACATGGACCCCAAAAGGGTTCTACCTACAACCAGAAAGTTCAGCTCTGTGGCGGCCAGTGAGTTCATGGGGACTGCTAAATGTATATATTTTTTCTCTTGCTTTGTTTTCTCTTTTCCATATTATGTCTATCTCTGATAAGCTACCCAGGAAAGGGCTGAAAATAGCCCATATTAACATATGTAGCCTTAGAAATAAGGTTAATGAAATCTTGCAAAACTTGCTGACATCAGATTCATATATTAGCCATTTCTGAGACTCACTTAGATAATTCATTTGATGATACATCAGTACCAAAACAAGGATATAACATCTATAGAGGAGACAGGAATGCTTATGGCGGAGGTGTTGCTGTATAAATTCAGAGCCATATCCCTGTAATGCTTAGAGAAGATCTCATGTCAATTGTTATTGAAGTGTTGTGGTTGCAGGTTCACTTGGTACATCTAAAGCCTTTTCTTTTGGGGTGTTGCTATAGGCCACCAAGCGCTAACAGTCAGTATCTAAATAATATGTGTGAAATGCTTGATAGTGTATGTGATGTAAACAGAGAGGTCTACTTTCTTGGGGACCTAAATATTGACTATTTTTATTAAGCTGTTAGCTCAAGAGGAAGCTTCTCACTGTAACCAGTGCCTGTAATCTGGTTCAGGTTATTAATCAACCTACCAGGGTCTTTCCAAACACTACAGGAACAACATCATCCACATGTATCGATCACATTTTTACTAATACTGTAAAACATTGTTCTAAAGCTGTATCCGTACACATTGGATGCAGTGATCACAATATAGTGGCTATATCCAGGGAAGCCAAAATTCCAACAGTTGGGCCTAAAATAGCGTATATTTTTGCAGTGACTCTTATGTGGATGATGTTAAAAATATGTGTTGGTCTGATGTGATTAATAAGGAGCATCCAGACGCTGCACTTGATGAATTTGTGAAATTGCGTCTTCCAATTATTGATAAACATGTACCTGTTAAGAAACTGACTGTTAGAACTGTTAAGGCTCCATGGATTGATGAGGAATTAGAAAACTGTATGGTTTAAAGAGATGTGGTGAAATGAGTGGCTAATAAGTCTGCCTGCACATTTGACTGGCCGACTTACTGCAAATTGAGAAATGATGTGACTAAACTCAACAACAAGAAGAATAAACTTTATTAAGAAGAAACCAATATCAATGAAATAAAGACTGATGGAAAAAACTTTGGAGTACTTGAAATGAAATTGTGTCCAGAGAGACAAATTCAACTCCATCTTTCATCGAATCAGACGGCTTATTCGTCAGAAAACCATTTTATGTTGCCAATTATTTTAATGATTACTTAATTGGCAAAGTGGACAAACTTAGGCAGGAAATGCCAACAACGAACACTGAGCCATACTGAAAGAAAAGCATTGCGAGTTTGAATTTTGTAAAGTTAGTGTGGGAGAGCTGGAAAATGTATTGCGATCAATCAATAAATGACAAACCTTCTGGCATTGACAACTTAGATGGAAAGCTACTGAGGATGGTAGCTGACTCTATAGCCATTCCTATCTGTCATATTTTTTATCTGAGCCTAGAGGAAAGTCCTCAGGCCTGGAGGGAAGCCAAAGTAATTCCACTACCCAAGAGTGGTAAAGCAGCCTACTGGTTCTAACAGCAGACCTATCAGCTGCCAGCTCTTAGCAAACTGTTGGAAAGAATTGTGTTTGACGAAATGCAATGCTACTTGTCTGTAAACAAATTAACAACAGACTTTCAGCATGCTTATAGAGGAGGGCACTCAACATGTACTGCACTGACACAAATGACTGATGATTGGTTGAAAGAAATTGATAATAAGAAGATTGTGGGAGCTGTACTGTTGATATTATTGACCATAGCCTGTTATTGAGAAAACGTATGTGTAATGGCTTTTCAACCTCTGCCATATCGTGGATTCTGAGCTATCTATCTAATAGGGTTTTCTTTAATGGAAGCTTCTCTAATGTCAAATATGTACATTGTGGTGTACCGCAGGGCAGCTCTCTAGGCCCTCTACTCTTTTCTATTTTTACCAATGACCTGCCACTGGCATTAAACAAAGCAGGTGTGTCCATCTATGCTGATGATTCAACCATATACCCATCAGCAACCACAGCTAATGAAGTCACTGCAACCCTTAACAAAGAGTTGAAGTCTGTTTTGGAATGGGTGGCCATGAATATACTGGTCCTGAACTGAGAGCATTGTATTTGGTACATTCACTTAGTTCTAGACCTCAGCTGAATCTGGTAATGAATGGTGTGACTGTTGAGCAAGTTTAAGACTAAATTACTTGCTGTTACCATAGATTGTAAACTGTCATGGTCAAAACATATACATTCAATTGTTGTAAAGATGTGGAGAGGTCTGGTCATAATAAAGAGATGCTCTGCTTTTTTGACACCACACTCCACAAAGCAAGTCTTGCAGGCTCTAGTTTTATCTTATCTTATTGTTCAGTCATATGATCAAGTGCTGCAAAGAAAGACCTAGTGTAGCTGCAGCTGGTCCAGAACAGAGCGGCACGTCTTGCTCTTCATTGTAATCAAAGGGATAATATTAATACTATGCATGCCAGTCTCTCTTGGCTAAGCGTTGAGGAGAGACTGACTGCATCACTTCTTGTTTTTATAAGAAACTGTCACGACTTCTGCCGAAGTCGGTCCCTCTTCTTGTTCGGGCGGTGTTCGGCGGTCGACGTCACCGGTTTTCTAACCATCACCGCTCCCATTTTCGTGTGTCTGTTGGGGTTTTGTCTTGATTGTACACACCTGTTGTTCATTTTCTCCTAATCACGCCCCTGTTATAGTCCTTCCTTTCCCCTCTTTCCCCTTGTGCGTGATTGTGATAGTTGTACTCTGTGTTATCGCTACGGTCCCAGTCTGTGTACTGTGAGTATTTGATTTTGGTTCTCGGTACTCCGGGTGGCTTGTTTTGCACCCGTTTATTTATATGTTCGTGTGGGTATTTTTGCCTTTGCCAGTGTGCATTGTGGTTTCATCTGGCGACATTATTAAATACCTTTTCACACGCAATCTGCCTCCTGCGCCTGACTCTTTCTACTATTGAACCACAGACATTACAGAAACATTCATGTGTTGGAAATTACAAATTGTTTGCATAGTCAACTGACACACAGCACACACACCACCAGACATGCCACCAGGGGTCTTTTCACAGTCCTTGAATCCAGAACGAACTCAAGGAAACGTACAGTATAATACAGAGCCATGAGGGCATAAAGCAACACCTCACGGCACAACGCCTCTCCCCAATGTGACCTACTTGTTGTGTGTACTGACATGTATGTGGAGCTGATAGATGCACACACTAAATGTTAATGTTTTAAAATGTAAATTGAAAAGTATTTTGTCTGTTATGTATTTTTCTTACGCGTCGGACCCCAGTAAGACAGCTGTTGCCATTGGCGTGGGCTAATGGGGATCCAAATAAATCTAATAAATTCCAGTAACACAATGGACAATATTTGGTAACATTGGGGTTCCTTGGTTAATTGACTAATCACTCAGCTAGCTAGCCAACAGTTAGCTGATCTGGGATGAGTTTTACCTTTATAACTGTATGCAAAAAGTGCATTTAGTTAATCCTAGATCAGCATCCAGGGGCAACAGCACTCTTGTTAACTTCTTAGGGAGCGGCTCCCGAGGTGACGGTTTTGGATTAAGTCTGGCGTGCCCAAAGTAAAATGCATGCCACTCAGGCCCAGAAAATAGGATATGCACATAATTAGTACTATTGGATAGGAAACACTCTGAAGTTTCGAAGAGTGTTAAAATAATGTATGTGAGTATAACAGAAGTGATATAGCAGGCGAAATTCCGACAGAAAATCCATCCGGATTTGCAGTTTTTTTGTAAATGAGCATCTTCTCCATTGTGCCTATTGCATACAACCTTATGTAGGACTGAGACTGCAGTACCTATGGCTTCCACTAGATGTCAACAGTCAAAGACTGGGAATTCTAGCAGTGACCAGAACAGATGGGGACAGGAAATTGTCAGGCGACCACTTTTGTAAACAAGGTTTGACACGCGCGAAATTGTGAACGTGCACCACATAATTTTTCTTTCCTATCGTCACGTTCTCATCCGGTTGAAATATTACAGCAAATATACCCAAAAGGATACCTAAGGATACATTAAAAATTATGTTTGATTTGTTTGGAGAAAGTGTATAGGTATAATTTGAACGTGTTCTCTTCACGGTTCAATGGGCGACTCAACGGTGGATTTTATGATCATAACGCGCCAACCAAACGGAGATTTATGGATATAATAAATGACTTATTCTAACCAAAGAAGCATAGATTGTCTTCGTTGGACACTTGGAAAGCCCTCAGCAGAAGTTCATCAAAGGTAAGCGATTTTATATTAACGATTTTATGCGTTTTGTGAGACCCGTGTTGGGTTATGGATTTATGCTAATGCATAAATATTAGAGGTGCTACCCTCAAACAAACAAATGTTGTGCTTTCACCGTAAAGCCTGAAATCTGACAACGCTGTGATATTGCCAAGAATCAGAGCTTTTGATGACTATGCAACAATTGTATATTTATGAATGTTTAATAATTCAACTTTTGGATTTTGAATTTGGCGCCTCACATTTCACCGGGTAGTGTCGGGAGTGGCCCCACTGCTCCCTAAGTAGTTAAAGAACAAAACATCCTCAGCTTCATTATACTGTCTTCCCTGTAGTCACCACATTTGCTTAGAAAACGATGAGGAACCAGTGAACACTTTTGAACACATCTTATTGCGATACAGCCTATTCTCAAATTGTGCGGCTTCTCTGTTTTTCATAGGATGAAAACAATGACCGCGTGGCCGCGCACAACTCCAACACCATCATTAAGTTGTTGACGACACGACTATGAAAGGAGCTGATGGTGGACGACAGGAAGCAGAGGGCCGAGCACACCCCTATCCACGGGGCTGTAGTGAAGTGGGTCGAGAGCTCCAAGTTTCTCTGTGTCCACATCACTAAGGAATTATCCATACCAAATACCAAATAAATGTAATTCAACCACTGAAAACCCACCAACTTGCTGCCAGACAGATTTTATCGTGGTGTTTTCATTCATTTATCTAAAGCAATCCCTTTATATTCCTTCTACCTTTAAATTAGAATTTTCTCGACAGACTCACTAGAATACATGGAGAGAACAGTTCAGAATATCAGGGAAATTAAACACAATACAAATGGTAAAAAAAATACAATGAAAAGTCTGGGCATATAATGAATGAATTAAAACATTCTAGAAATCATAACTCAACTCAGTAGGTTTGACGCTATACTGTCATTTGCGCATGGCTACAAAAGCCTCTAGCATGGCTACAGATGGCTCTAGCATGACTACAGAAGCCTCTAGCTTGGCTACAGAAGCCTATAGCTTGGCTACAGAAGCCTATAGCATGGCTACAGAAGCCTATAGCATGGCTACAGAAGCCTCTAGCTTGGCTACAGATGCCTATAGCTTGGCTACAGAAGCCTATAGCTTGTCTACAGAAGCCTCTAGCATGCTACAGAAGCCTATAGCATGGCTACAGAATCCTCTAGCACGGCTACAGAAGCCTATAGCACGGCTACAGAAGCCTATAGCACGGCTACAGAAGCCTCTAGCATAGCTACATAAGCCTCTAGCTTGGCTACATAAGCCTATAGCACGGCTACAGAATCCTCTAGCATGGCTACAGAAGCCTCTACGCACGGCTACAGAAGCCTATAGCACGGCTACAGAAACCTCTAGCATAGCTACATAAGCCTCTAGCTTGGCTACATAAGCCTCTATCACGGCTACAGAAGCCTCTAGCATTGCTACATAAGCCTCTAGCTTGGCTACATAAGCCTCTATCACGGCTACAGAAGCCTCTAGCACGGCTACAGAAGCCTATAGCATGGCTACAGAAGCCTCTAGCATAGCTACATAGGCCTCTAGCTTGGCTACAGAAGCCTATAGCATTGCAACATAAGCCTATAGCTTGGATACATAAGCCTATAGCATGGCTACATAAGCCTATAGCATGGCTAAAGAAGCCTCTAGCTTGGCTACATAAGCCTCTATCATGGCTACATAAGCCTCTAGCACGGTTACAGAATCCTCTAGCACGGCTACAGAAGCCTATAGCACGGCTACAGAAACCTCTAGCATAGCTACATAAGCCTCTAGCTTGGCTACATAAGCCTCTATCACGGCTACAGAAGCCTCTAGCATTGCTACATAAGCCTCTAGCTTGGCTACATGAGCCTCTATCACGGCTACAGAAGCCTCAAGTACGGCTACAGAAGCCTCTAGCATAGCTACATAGGCCTCTAGCTTGGCTACAGAAGCCTATAGCATTGCAACATAAGCCTATAGCTTGGATACATAAGCCTATAGCATGGCTACATAAGCCTATAGCATGGCTACATAAGCCTCTAGCATTGCTACATAAGCCTCTAGCTTGGCTACAGAAGCCTATAGCATTGCAACATAAGCCTATAGCTTGGATACATAAGCCTATAGCATGGCTACAGAAGCCTATAGCATGGCTACAGAAGCCTCTAGCATTGCTACATAAGCCTCTAGCTTGGCTACATAAGCCTCTATCACGGCTACATAAGCCTCTATCACGGCTACATAAGCCTCTATCACGGCTACATAAGCCTCTAGCACGGCTACAGAATCCTATAGCATGGCTACAGAAGCCTCTAGCACGGCTACAGAAGCCTCTAGCACGGCTACAGAAGCCTATAGCACGGCTACAGAAGCCTCTAGCATAGCTACATAAGCCTCTAGCTTGGCTACATAAGCCTCTATCACGGCTACAGAAGCCTCTAGCACGGCTACAGAAGCCTATAGCACGGCTACAGAAGCCTCTAGCATGGCTAAAGAAGCCTCTAGCTTGGCTACATAAGCCTCTATCACGTCTACAGAAGCCTCTAGCATGGCTACAGAAGCCTATAGCATGGCTACAGAAGCCTATAGCATTGCAACATAAGCCTATAGCTTGGATACATAAGCCTCTATCACGGCTACATAAGCCTCTAGCACGGCTACAGAATCCTCTAGCACGGCTACAGAAGCCTATAGCACGGCTACATAAGCCTATAGCATGGCTACAGAAGCCTCTAGCACGGCTACAGAAGCCTATAGCACGGCTACAGAAGCATATAGCACGGCTACAGAAGCCTCTAGCATGGCTAAAGAAGCCTCTAGCTTGGCTACATAAGCCTCTATCACGGCTACAGAAGCCTCTAGCACGGCTACAGAAGCCTATAGCACGGCTACAGAAGCCTATAGCACGGCTACAGAAGCATATAGTACGGCTACAGAAGCCTCTAGCATGGCTAAAGAAGCCTCTAGCTTGGCTACATAAGCCTCTATCACGGCTACAGAAGCCTCTAGCACGGCTACAGAAGCCTATAGCACGGCTACATAAGCCTATAGCATGGCTACAGAAGCCTCTAGCATAGCTACATAAGCCTCTAGCTTGGCTACATAAGCCTCTAGCACGGCTACAGAAGCCTATAGCACGGCTACAGAAGCCTCTAGCATGGCTAAAGAAGCCTCTAGCTTGGCTACATAAGCCTCTATCACGGCTACAGAAGCCTCTAGCATGGCTACAGAAGCCTATAGCATGGCTACAGAAGCCTATAGCATTGCAACATAAGCCTATAGCTTGGATACATAAGCCTCTATCACGGCTACATAAGCCTCTAGCACGGCTACAGAATCCTCTAGCAGGGCTACAGAAGCCTATAGCACGGCTACATAAGCCTATAGCATGGCTACAGAAGCCTCTAGCATAGCTACATAAGCCTCTAGCACGGCTACAGAAGCCTCTAGCATGGCTAAAGAAGCCTCTAGCTTGGCTATACAAGCCTCTATCACGGCTACAGAAGCCTCTAGCTTGGCTATACAAGCCTCTATCACGGCTACAGAAGCCTCTAGCACGGCTACAGAAGCCTATAGCACGGCTACAGAAGCCTATAGCACGGCTACATAAGCCTCTATCACGGCTACAGAAGCCTCTAGCACGGCTACAGAAGCCTATAGCACGGCTACAGAAGCCTATAGCACGGCTACATAAGCCTCTATCACGGCTACAGAAGCCTCTAGCACGGCTACAGAAGCCTATAGCACGGCTACAGAAGCCTCTAGCACCTCTACAGAAGCCTCTAGCACGGCTACAGAAGCCTCTAGCATGGGTCCCTGCAAGTTACAAGGTCAGCATTTCATAAACTTTACAGCGGGAAAGGTGATACAGTATGATGATATGTTTAAGATTGCTGCCATATCACTGGTTTCACATTCGTCTCTAGCGATAAAAAGGTAAAATAGATCTAAAAGAATATTCCCTTATCCAAACGGATTACTCATTTATCTAGCTCTTACCAATAGCTCTTAATAAGGTACTCATTTACCTAGCTCTTACCAATAGCTCTCAATCAAGTTATTAATTTATCTAGCTCTTACTAATAGCTCTCAATCAAGTTATTAATTTATCTAGCTCTTACTAATAACTCTCAATCAAGTTATTAATTTATCTAGCTCTTACCAATAGCTCTTATTAAGGTACTCATTTATCTAGCTCTTACCAATAGCTCTTATTAAGGTACTCATTTATCTAGCTCTTACCGATAGCTCTTATTAAGGTACTCATTTATCTAGCTCTTACCAATAGCTCTTATTAAGGTACTCATTTATCTAGCTCTTACCAATAGCTCTTATTAAGGTACTCATTTATCTAGCTCTTACCGATAGCTCTTATTAAGGTACTCATTTATCTAGCTCTTACCAATAGCTCTTATTAAGGTACTCATTTATCTAGCTCTTACCAATAGCTCTTATTAAGGTACTCATTTATCTAGCTCTTACCAATAGCTCTTATTAAGGTACTCATTTATCTAGCTCTTACCAATAGCTCTTATTAAGGTACTCATTTACCTAGCTCTTACCAATAACTCTCAATCAAGTTATTAATTTATCTAGCTCTTACTAATAACTCTCAATCAAGTTATGAATTGATCTACCTCTTACCAATAACTCTTATTAAGGTACTCATTTATCTAGCTCCTACCAATAACTCGTATTAAGGTACTCATTTATCTAGCTCTTACCAATAACTCTTATTAAGGTACTCATTTATCTAGCTCTTACCAATAACTCTTATTAAGGTACTCATTTATCTAGCTCCTACCAATAACTCGTATTAAGGTACTCATTTATCTAGCTCTTACAAATAACTCTTATTAAGGTACTCATTTATCTAGCTCTTACCAATAGCTCTCAATCAAGTTGTAAATGACAGTGCATGGAGTATGCTGTTATTTCCATTAGAAAAAAAGTAATGGGGATTTTGTCTGACTTGGAAGCGGGCAGGTTGGCTAGAACTTATTCATACTCTCTTTATTGATTAATCTCGCATAAAGGTGGTGGAATTTTGAGGGAATGAATACAGTCTAGAGGGTCTAACATCCTGCCAATTCACTGTGTCCTTTCGCCTCTTCCGTTACTGTGTGTGTGTGTTTGTGTGTGTGTGTTTGTGTGTGTGTGTGTGTTTGTGTGTGTGTGTGTGTGTGTTTGTGTGTGTGTGTTTGTGTTTGTGTGTGTGTGTGTGTGTGTGTTTGTGTGTGTGTGTGTGTGTGTGTGTTGTGTGTGTGTGTGTGTGTGTGTTTGTGTGTGTGTGTTTGTGTGTGTGTGTGTGTTTGTGTTTGTGTGTGTGTGTCTATGGAGTGGAAGGTTTGAGCCAAGTAGGTTGTAGGAGACCCTGTACATTCTTCCTCCACCCTCCCCCTCCTCTTCACCCCCCACCCCCTTTCCTCTTCCACCTCACCCTCCTCAACCCCCCTCCTCCTCAATTCTCAGTAGAGTCAGTCTGCACCTAGAGGAATAGAGGGGGGAGGGGCAACAGGATCTTTCGTTCTATCCTGACAGCCAACCAGGAGAGGCCTGGTTCAGTGCTAAATTAACCTAATATTTCCCTTTTCTCTACATTCAACATATCAAACACTGACGTTATTCAAAACAGGTTACCACGTTTCTGAGTGAAAACATTATTTTTGTGAGAATGCCAGTTTTAAGGAAACCAATTGTGGTCCCAGAGATGTTGAAGGCTTGGTTTCAAATGAACAATTACATGTGTGTGTCAGGAACAGTGAGGATGCATTCTCAGTAAACGTGGCAGCAGAGTTATGTTTCAAACACTCCTCTGGACTGTAACCAACACTCCTCTGGACTGTAACCAACACTCCCTCTGGACTGTAACCAACACTCCCTCTGGACTGTAACCAACACTCCTCTGGACTGTAACCAACACTCCTCTGGACTGTAACGCACTCCTCTGGACTGTAACGCACTCCTCTAGACTGTAACACACTCCTCTGGACTGTAACGCACTCCTCTGGACTGTAACCAACACTCCTCTGGACTGTAACGCACTCCTCTGGACTGTAACCAACACTCCTCTGGACTGTAGCACACTCCTCTGGACTGTAGCACACTCCTCTGGACTGTAACCAACACTCCTCTGGACTGTAACCAACACTCCTCTGGACTGTAACCAACACTCCTCGGGACTGTAACCAACACTCCTCTGGACTGTAACCAACACTCCTCTGGACTGTAACCAACACTCCTCGGGACTGTAACCAACACTCCTCGGGACTGTAACCAACACTCCTCTGGACTGTAACCAACACTCCTCGGGACTGTAACCAACACTCCTCGGGACTGTAACCAACACTCCTCGGGACTGTAACTAACACTCCTCGGGACTGTAACCAACACTCCTCTGGACAGTAACCAACACTCTTCTGGACTGTAACACACTCCTCTGGACTGTAACACACTCCTCTGGACTGTAACCAACACTCCTCTGGGCTGTAACACACTCCTCTGGACAGTAACCAACACTCCTCTGGACTGTAACCAACACTCCTCTGGACTGTAACCAACACTCCTCTGGACTGTAACACACTCCTCTGGACTGTAACCAACACTCCTCTGGACTGTAACCAACACTCCTCTGGACTGTAACGCACTCCTCTGGACTGTAACTTGCACTCCTCTGGACTGTAACCAACACTCCTCTGGACTGTAACACACACTTCTGGATTGTAGCACACTCCTCTGGACTGTAACGCACTCCTCTGGACTGTAACCAACACTCCTCTGGACTGTAACACACTCCTCTGGACTGTAACACACTCCTCTGGACTGTAACCAACACTCCTCTGGACTGTAACCAACACTCCTCGGGACTGTAACCAACAATCCTCTGGACTGTAACCAACACTCCTCTGGACTGTAACCAACACTCCTCGGGACTGTAACTAACACTCCTCGGGACTGTAACCAACACTCCTCGGGACTGTAACCAACAGTCTTCTGGACTGTAACACACTCCTCTGGACTGTAACACACTCCTCTGGACTGTAACCAACACTCCTCTGGACTGTAACACACTCCTCTGGACAGTAACCAACACTCCTCTGGACAGTAACCAACACTCCTCTGGACTGTAACCAACACTCCTCTGGACTGTAACCAACACTCCTCTGGACTGTAACCAACACTCCTCGGGACTGTAACCACCACTCCTCTGGACTGTAACCAAGACTCCTCTGGACTGTAACACACTCCTCTGGACTGTAACACACTCCTCTGGACTGTAACCAACACTCCTCTGGACTGTAACACACACTTCTGGATTGTAGCACACTCCTCTGGACTGTAGCACACTCCTCTGGACTGTAACCAACACTCCTCTGGACTGTAACCAACACTCCTCTGGACTGTAACCAACACTCCTCGGGACTGTAACCAACACTCCTCGGGACTGTAACCAACACTCCTCTGGACTGTAACCAACACTCCTCTGGACTGTAACCAACACTCCTCGGGACTGTAACCAACACTCCTCGGGACTGTAACCAACACTCCTCGGGACTGTAACTAACACTCCTCGGGACTGTAACCAACACTCCTCTGGACAGTAACCAACACTCTTCTGGACTGTAACACACTCCTCTGGACTGTAACACACTCCTCTGGACTGTAACCAACACTCCTCTGGGCTGTAACACACTCCTCTGGACAGTAACCAACACTCCTCTGGACTGTAACCAACACTCCTCTGGACTGTAACACACTCCTCTGGACTGTAACCAACACTCCTCTGGACTGTAACCAACACTCCTCTGGACTGTAACGCACTCCTCTGGACTGTAACCAACACTCCTCTGGACTGTAACACACACTTCTGGATTGTAGCACACTCCTCTGGACTGTAACGCACTCCTCTGGACTGTAACCAACACTCCTCTGGACTGTAACACACTCCTCTGGACTGTAACCAACACTCCTCTGGACTGTAACCAACACTCCTCGACTGTAACCAACAATCCTCTGGACTGTAACCAACACTCCTCTGGACTGTAACCAACACTCCTCGGGACTGTAACTAACACTCCTCGGGACTGTAACCAACACTCCTCGGGACTGTAACCAACAGTCTTCTGGACTGTAACACACTCCTCTGGACTGTAACACACTCCTCTGGACTGTAACACACTCCTCTGGACAGTAACCAACACTCCTCTGGACTGTAACCAACACTCCTCTGGACAGTAACCAACACTCCTCTGGACTGTAACCAACACTCCTCTGGACTGTAACACACTCCTCTGGACTGTAACACACTCCTCTGGACTGTGACACACTCCTCTGGACTGTGACCAACACTCCTCTGGACTGTGACCAACACTCCTCTGGACTGTAACACACTCCTCTGGACTGTAACCAACACTCCTCTGGACTGTAACCAACACTCCTCTGGACTGTAACACACTCCTCTGGACTGTGACACACTCCTCTGGACTGTGACCAACACTCCTCTGGACTGTAACACACTCCTCTGGACTGTGACACACTCCTCTGGACTGTAACGCACTCCTCTGGACTGTAACCAACACTCCTCTGGACAGTAACCAACACTCCTCTGGACAGTAACCAACACTCCTCTGGACTGTAACCAACACTCCTCTGGACTGTAACCAACACTCCTCTGGACTGTAACACACACTTCTGGATTGTAGCACACTCCTCTGGACTGTAGCACACTCCTCTGGACTGTAACCAACACTCCTCTGGACTGTAACCAACACTCCTCTGGACTGTAACCAACACTCCTCGGGACTGTAACCAACACTCCTCGGGACTGTAACCAACACTCCTCTGGACTGTAACCAACACTCCTCGGGACTGTAACCAACACTCCTCGGGACTGTAACCAACACTCCTCGGGACTGTAACTAACACTCCTCGGGACTGTAACCAACACTCCTCTGGACAGTAACCAACACTCTTCTGGACTGTAACACACTCCTCTGGACTGTAACACACTCCTCTGGACTGTAACCAACACTCCTCTGGGCTGTAACACACTCCTCTGGACAGTAACCAACACTCCTCTGGACTGTAACCAACACTCCTCTGGACTGTAACACACTCCTCTGGACTGTAACCAACACTCCTCTGGACTGTAACCAACACTCCTCTGGACTGTAACGCACTCCTCTGGACTGTAACCAACACTCCTCTGGACTGTAACACACACTTCTGGATTGTAGCACACTCCTCTGGACTGTAACGCACTCCTCTGGACTGTAACCAACACTCCTCTGGACTGTAACACACTCCTCTGGACTGTAACCAACACTCCTCTGGACTGTAACCAACACTCCTCTGGACTGTAACCAACACTCCTCGGGACTGTAACCAACAATCCTCTGGACTGTAACCAACACTCCTCTGGACTGTAACGAACACTCCTCGGGACTGTAACCAACACTCCTCGGGACTGTAACCAACAGTCTTCTGGACTGTAACACACTCCTCTGGACTGTAACACACTCCTCTGGACTGTAACACACTCCTCTGGACAGTAACCAACACTCCTCTGGACAGTAACCAACACTCCTCTGGACTGTAACCAACACTCCTCTGGACAGTAACCAACACTCCTCTGGACTGTAACCAACACTCCTCTGGACTGTAACACACTCCTCTGGACTGTAACACACTCCTCTGGACTGTGACACACTCCTCTGGACTGTGACCAACACTCCTCTGGACTGTGACCAACACTCCTCTGGACTGTAACACACTCCTCTGGACTGTAACCAACACTCCTCTGGACTGTAACCAACACTCCTCTGGACTGTAACACACTCCTCTGGACTGTGACACACTCCTCTGGACTGTGACCAACACTCCTCTGGACTGTAACACACTCCTCTGGACTGTGACACACTCCTCTGGACTGTAACGCACTCCTCTGGACTGTAACCAACACTCCTCTGGACAGTAACCAACACTCCTCTGGACTGTAACCAACACTCCTCTGGACTGTAATCAACACTCCTCTGGACTGTAACACACTCCTCTGGACTGTAACACACTCCTCTGGACTGTGACACACTCCTCTGGACAGTAACCAACACTCCTCTGGACTGTAACCAACACTCCTCTGGACTGTGACCAACACTCCTCTGGACTGTAACCAACACTCCTCTGGACTGTAACCAACACTCCTCTGGACTGTAACCAACACTCCTCTGGACTGTGACACACTCATCTGGACTGTAACCAACACTCCTCTGGACTGTAACCAACATTCCTCTGGACTGTGACACACTCCTCTGGACTGTAGCACACCTCTGGACTGTAACCAATACTCCTCTGGACTGTAACCAACACTCCTCTGGACTGTAGCACACTCCTCTGGACTGTAACCAACACTCCTCTGGACTGTAACCAACACTCCTCTGGACTGTAACCAACACTCCTCTGGACTGTAACCAACACTCCTCGGGACTGTAACCAACACTCCTCGGGACTGTAACCAACACTCCTCTGGACTGTAACCAACACTCCTCGGGACTGTAACCAACACTCCTCGGGACTGTAACCAACACTCCTCGGGACTGTAACTAACACTCCTCGGGACTGTAACCAACACTCCTCTGGACAGTAACCAACACTCTTCTGGACTGTAACACACTCCTCTGGACTGTAACACACTCCTCTGGACTGTAACCAACACTCCTCTGGGCTGTAACACACTCCTCTGGACAGTAACCAACACTCCTCTGGACTGTAACCAACACTCCTCTGGACTGTAACACACTCCTCTGGACTGTAACCAACACTCCTCTGGACTGTAACCAACACTCCTCTGGACTGTAACGCACTCCTCTGGACTGTAACCAACACTCCTCTGGACTGTAACACACACTTCTGGATTGTAGCACACTCCTCTGGACTGTAACGCACTCCTCTGGACTGTAACCAACACTCCTCTGGACTGTAACACACTCCTCTGGACTGTAACCAACACTCCTCTGGACTGTAACCAACACTCCTCGGGACTGTAACCAACAATCCTCTGGACTGTAACCAACACTCCTCTGGACTGTAACCAACACTCCTCGGGACTTTAACTAACACTCCTCGGGACTGTAACCAACACTCCTCGGGACTGTAACCAACAGTCTTCTGGACTGTAACACACTCCTCTGGACTGTAACACACTCCTCTGGACTGTAACACACTCCTCTGGACAGTAACCAACACTCCTCTGGACTGTAACCAACACTCCTCTGGACAGTAACCAACACTCCTCTGGACTGTAACCAACACTCCTCTGGACTGTAACACACTCCTCTGGACTGTAACACACTCCTCTGGACTGTGACACACTCCTCTGGACTGTGACCAACACTCCTCTGGACTGTGACCAACACTCCTCTGGACTGTAACACACTCCTCTGGACTGTAACCAACACTCCTCTGGACTGTAACCAACACTCCTCTGGACTGTAACACACTCCTCTGGACTGTGACACACTCCTCTGGACTGTGACCAACACTCCTCTGGACTGTAACACACTCCTCTGGACTGTGACACACTCCTCTGGACTGTAACGCACTCCTCTGGACTGTAACCAACACTCCTCTGGACAGTAACCAACACTCCTCTGGACTGTAACCACCACTCCTCTGGACTGTAACCAACACTCCTCTGGACTGTAACACACTCCTCTGGACTGTAACACACTCCTCTGGACTGTAACCAACACTCCTCTGGACTGTAACCAACACTCCTCTGGACTGTAACACACACTTCTGGATTGTAGCACACTCCTCTGGACTGTAGCACACTCCTCTGGACTGTAACCAACACTCCTCTGGACTGTAACCAACACTCCTCTGGACTGTAACCAACACTCGGGACTGTAACCAACACTCCTCGGGACTGTAACCAACACTCCTCTGGACTGTAACCAACACTCCTCGGGACTGTAACCAACACTCCTCGGGACTGTAACCAACACTCCTCGGGACTGTAACTAACACTCCTCGGGACTGTAACCAACACTCCTCTGGACAGTAACCAACACTCTTCTGGACTGTAACACACTCCTCTGGACTGTAACACACTCCTCTGGACTGTAACCAACACTCCTCTGGGCTGTAACACACTCCTCTGGACAGTAACCAACACTCCTCTGGACTGTAACCAACACTCCTCTGGACTGTAACACACTCCTCTGGACTGTAACCAACACCTCTCTGGACTGTAACCAACACTCCTCTGGACTGTAACGCACTCCTCTGGACTGTAACCAACACTCCTCTGGACTGTAACACACACTTCTGGATTGTAGCACACTCCTCTGGACTGTAACGCACTCCTCTGGACTGTAACCAACACTCCTCTGGACTGTAACACACTCCTCTGGACTGTAACCAACACTCCTCTGGACTGTAACCAACACTCCTCGGGACTGTAACCAACACTCCTCGGGACTGTAACCAACAATCCTCTGGACTGTAACCAACACTCCTCTGGACTGTAACCAACACTCCTCGGGACTGTAACTAACACTCCTCGGGACTGTAACCAACACTCCTCGGGACTGTAACCAACAGTCTTCTGGACTGTAACACACTCCTCTGGACTGTAACACACTCCTCTGGACTGTAACACACTCCTCTGGACAGTAACCAACACTCCTCTGGACTGTAACCAACACTCCTCTGGACAGTAACCAACACTCCTCTGGACTGTAACCAACACTCCTCTGGACTGTAACACACTCCTCTGGACTGTAACACACTCCTCTGGACTGTGACCAACACTCCTCTGGACTGTGACCAACACTCCTCTGGACTGTGACCAACACTCCTCTGGACTGTAACACACTCCTCTGGACTGTAACCAACACTCCTCTGGACTGTAACCAACACTCCTCTGGACTGTAACACACTCCTCTGGACTGTGACACACTCCTCTGGACTGTGACCAACACTCCTCTGGACTGTAACACACTCCTCTGGACTGTGACACACTCCTCTGGACTGTAACGCACTCCTCTGGACTGTAACCAACACTCCTCTGGACAGTAACCAACACTCCTCTGGACTGTAACCAACACTCCTCTGGACTGTAATCAACACTCCTCTGGACTGTAACACACTCCTCTGGACTGTAACACACTCCTCTGGACTGTGACACACTCCTCTGGACAGTAACCAACACTCCTCTGGACTGTAACCAACACTCCTCTGGACTGTGACCAACACTCCTCTGGACTGTAACCAACACTCCTCTGGACTGTAACCAACACTCCTCTGGACTGTAACCAACACTCCTCTGGACTGTGACACACTCATCTGGACTGTAACCAACACTCCTCTGGACTGTAACCAACATTCCTCTGGACTGTGACACACTCCTCTGGACTGTAGCACACTCCTCTGGACTGTAACCAATACTCCTCTGGACTGTAACCAACACTCCTCTGGACTGTAGCACACTCCTCTGGACTGTAACCAACACTCCTCTGGACTGTAACCAACACTCCTCTGGACTGTAACCAACACTCCTCTGGACTGTAACCAACACTCCTCTGGACTGTAACGCACTCCTCTGGACTGTAACGCACTCCTCTGGACTGTAACGCACTCCTCTGGACTGTAACCAACACTCCTCTGGACTGTAACACACACTTCTGGATTGTAGCACACTCCTCTGGACTGTAGCACACTCCTCTGGACTGTAACCAACACTCCTCTGGACTGTAACCAACACTCCTCTGGACTGTAACCAACACTCCTCGGGACTGTAACCAACACTCCTCGGGACTGTAACCAACACTCCTCGGGACTGTAACCAACACTCCTCTGGACTGTAACCAACACTCCTCGGGACTGTAACCAACACTCCTCGGGACTGTAACCAACACTCCTCGGGACTGTAACTAACACTCCTCGGGACTGTAACCAACACTCCTCTGGACAGTAACCAACACTCTTCTGGACTGTAACACACTCCTCTGGACTGTAACACACTCCTCTGGACTGTAACCAACACTCCTCTGGGCTGTAACACACTCCTCTGGACTGTAACCAACACTCCTCTGGACAGTAACCAACACTCCTCTGGACTGTAACCAACACTCCTCTGGACTGTAACACACTCCTCTGGACTGTAACCAACACTCCTCTGGACTGTAACCAACACTCCTCTGGACTGTAACGCACTCCTCTGGACTGTAACCAACACTCCTCTGGACTGTAACACACACTTCTGGATTGTAACCAACACTCCTCTGGACTGTAACCAACATTCCTCTGGACTGTGACACACTCCTCTGGACTGTAGCACACTCCTCTGGACTGTAACCAATACTCCTCTGGACTGTAACCAACACTCCTCTGGACTGTTGCACACTCCTCTGGACTGTAACCAACACTCCTCTGGACAGTAACCAACACTCCTCTGGACTGTAACCAACACTCCTCTGGACTGTAATCAACACTCCTCTGGACTGTAACACACTCCTCTGGACTGTAACACACTCCTCTGGACTGTGACACACTCCTCTGGACAGTAACCAACACTCCTCTGGACTGTAACCAACACTCCTCTGGACTGTGACCAACACTCCTCTGGACTGTAACCAACACTCCTCTGGACTGTAACCAACACTCCTCTGGACTGTAACCAACACTCCTCTGGACTGTAACCAACACTCCTCTGGACTGTGACACACTCATCTGGACTGTAACCAACACTCCTCTGGACTGTAACCAACATTCCTCTGGACTGTGACACACTCATCTGGACTGTAACCAACACTCCTCTGGACTGTAACCAACATTCCTCTGGACTGTGACACACTCCTCTGGACTGTAGCACACTCCTCTGGACTGTAACCAATACTCCTCTGGACTGTAACCAACACTCCTCTGGACTGTAGCACACTCCTCTGGACTGTAACCAACACTCCTCTGGACTGTAACCAACACTCCTCTGGACTGTAACCAACACTCCTCTGGACTGTAACGCACTCCTCTGGACTGTAACGCACTCCTCTGGACTGTAACCAACACTCCTCTGGACTGTAACACACACTTCTGGATTGTAGCACACTCCTCTGGACTGTAGCACACTCCTCTGGACTGTAACCAACACTCCTCTGGACTGTAACCAACACTCCTCTGGACTGTAACCAACACTCCTCGGGACTGTAACCAACACTCCTCGGGACTGTAACCAACACTCCTCGGGACTGTAACCAACACTCCTCTGGACTGTAACCAACACTCCTGGGACTGTAACCAACACTCCTCGGGACTGTAACTAACACTCCTCGGGACTGTAACCAACACTCCTCTGGACAGTAACCAACACTCTTCTGGACTGTAACACACTCCTCTGGACTGTAACACTCCTCTGGACTGTAACCAACACTCCTCTGGGCTGTAACACACTCCTCTGGACAGTAACCAACACTCCTCTGGACTGTAACCAACACTCCTCTGGACTGTAACCAACACTCCTCTGGACTGTAACACACTCCTCTGGACTGTAACCAACACTCCTCTGGACTGTAACCAACACTCCTCTGGACTGTAACGCACTCCTCTGGACTGTAACGCACTCCTCTGGACTGTAACCAACACTCCTCTGGACTGTAACACACACTTCTGGATTGTAGCACACTCCTCTGGACTGTAACGCACTCCTCTGGACTGTAACCAACA